>PVHT021183699.1:6067834-6099390 GCA_004024745.2 Catagonus wagneri | reverse complement strand
GATCCTTAACCCACTGAGCAAGGCCAGGGATCGAACCCTCAACCTCAAGGTTCCTAGTCAGATTCATTAGCCACTGCACCATGACAGGAACTCTGAGATCTGATATCTATTTTTTTTTCTTTTTTGTCTTTTTGCCTTTTATGTAGAGCCGCACCCGTGGCATATGGAGGTTCCCAGGCTAGGGGTCTAACAGGAGCTGTAGTCGCCGGCCTTCGCCACAGCCACAGCAACGCGGGATCCGAGCCATGTCTGCAACCTACACCACAGCTCACGGCAGCCCTGGATCCTTAACCCACTGAGCAAGGCCAGGGATCGAACCCGCAACCTCATGGTTCTTAGTCGGATTCGTTAACCACTGAGCCACGAAGGGAACTCCCGAGAGATCTGATATCTTGATTTTTATTTTCCTCAGCTATGTTGTACTTCTTCATGTGCATATGTGGAAATGGCAAGAAAAGTTGAACTAAGCCTCGAAGTTTATAGAATTCACGCAGCAGAAGGACAGAGGGCAAGGTCACTGATGTATTTGCAAGGCAGAACTTATCACAAATCTAAGACAGAAATGAAGGGATGTGATAGCAGACATGAGCTAAAGAATTTTGGTTAAGCAATGAGATCAATGGATTGAATGTCATGAAGCAGAAAAATCCCAGAATAATGAGACATTGTGGTCAACGAAAGAGATATATATGCCTTTGAGATTTGGGGTGAAGAAGACAAGGTTACTACAAAGAGAAGGAAAGGAACCAAAAAGCCAAGTTCCCCAAAATGATGAAGAGTATAAATGGAAATGAAGAGCCTGAGGCCAAAATTTAATTGAAGGGAAGAAGAGAAATGACTAGGAGGAAGTCTGTAAACAATGGTCGTAAGAAAATGACGGTCTGTCTGGAAGAACTGAGCCTCAAAGCAGCAGGGGTTGCAAAGGAGGGAGGGGACCCCCAGACTAAAAGCCACCTGGTCCAGCAGAGGACAGTGATGTTTCCTTCCAGTCGTGATGAGGCAGATGAAACCCCTCCCAAACAGAGGGCTGCTGAATGAGTGAGGTCTTCAGATGAGGGTCCGAGTGGTGAAGTGGATATTTGTCAGAGAGCTGGCGTCTCTAGGGTGGCTCACCTCCACAGGAGAGTGTCAGAATTTGAAAGTGAGGGGAGGGTAGAGAGTGGAGCCAGTGATGACAGTTCAAAGAATGCGGAAGGAGAAGAGGACAAACAGAATTGTGAGGCGCGACAGAATATCCCTAGGTTCCGTTTTGTGTGACTATACCCATTATGATGGGCCTTACTGAGTATCCAAAATGCATGAGGTATGCATTTTACATGCATTATCTCATTTAAACTTCATAACAATTTATGAGCAAGTTGGCCTCATTGCCCATTTTACAGAGGATGAAATTAGCACTTGGACAGGCTATATAGTTTGCCCCCAAACACACAGCTTTTTAAAAGATAGAACCTAACCACCCTTTTACATTGTTTAACATTTGGTAACAGATGTATTACTAAAGAAGCTGATTCTCATCTGAATTTTTGTTCATCGAGCCTCAGTTGTAATTCACTGAAGAATCCTTTGTCAGCGCAAAAATAACTTCCCCCACATGGCCGCATCCTCAGTAATTGGTCTGATCAATCCCAATTTTCTTTTTTTTTCCATTTTTTCAAAGTTTTATTGAAGTATAGTTGATTTACAATGTTGTGATAATTTAATCCCAATTTTCTTGAAGCAAGATAATTTTTATTAAAAGGTGTAGTTACATAACATTCTAGATCAGAAATAATCAAGGCGTTTTACGGACAACAAATTGTCTCTCTGATTTAAAAAAAAAAAATGACCCAATAAGGTCAGTGGCAAAAGGCATCATGACTCTACTCAGTATAAAACACTGCAATTCCTTACTCATTAGCAGAGCTTTATTTTCCACGGAATGTATTTCAAATGAGGATATGCTATAAGTAGAAAACAATACATACGGGTTCATTAGTCTTGCTCTTTTAAAGATAAATGCTGTATGTGGGATAAATGCTGTGAGCAAGAAATTATAAGCAGGTTCCCATATGCTAGATATCTATTTCCACAGTTCCTATCATCATGGTTTCTGGGCACTTTGACAGATAGATGAGGCTAATTCAGGCAACGCAGTATATTCAGAAGAGTAGGTGAAATCCTCTTTCTCCTTAGCTCCCCGCCTCAAAAAACAATAATTCATCAGAAAGCAAGAAGAATAAAAGATTCTCTGGAATGGAAACCTAAGAGAAACCTTGCCATACAGAAGGCACAAGCTTCAATCTTTTTGTTATAAGTAATGCCGTTGACTCTATTATCCTTTGATCAAGGTGTTCAGGAATCTAGTCCAAGTAAATAATCTGCAATGGTGAAAATGTTGAATGCTAATTCTCATAGCTTTAGATAAAGTAAACACGAAAGAAAAGAATGCAAAAGTAGGAGATATTTTTAACACCTTAAAAGGTATATTTCTCTGAATGTTATGTAACTTAAAATCATATTTATAGAAACTATGGAATTATTTGCGAAAATTCTTATATGACAAAAGTAGCGATATGTTCAATGTAATATATAAAATGTTAAAAAGAGTGTGATGACAATTGTGAAACAGAAAAACAAAACACAAAACATAAAAAAAGCTTGACTTTAAGTGTCGGGACAAGAAGTAATTTCTTTTTGTTCTTTTAACGTTTCTGTATCTTTCAAATTTCTATTAAGTAGGCTGTCTAATGTCAAAATATAAATGATAATGTCATGGTCTGGAGGTTTAATTGCTGGAAATTCTACCAATAAGTATCACATTTAAAAAATTAGTGTGTTTTCTACTACGTATATTGTTACTGACTAACCCTATGATTGTTTTTAATCATCCTTAATCAAATGTTCTTGACTTTATATACCTTTAATCATCCTTAATCAAATGTTTTTGGTTTTATATATGGACAGTTGATGATTTTGACAAGCATGCACACCCATATAACCACATCCCAGGCAAGATATTCTGTATCTTGTCCATCACTCTAAAATGTTGCCTTATGTGCATTCCCAGGCAAATCCTGACCTAATTTAAGAACAAGCAACCACTGCTCTGCTTTCTAGTGCTACAGATTAGTTTTTTTCCTATTCCAGCATTGCACATAAGTGTAATCATACAGTTTGCACTCTTTTACATCTGTCTCTCTTGGCTCAGCATAATGTCTTAATCCATGTATGTATCAATATTTACATATATCAATAGTTTGTTCCTTTTTATTACTGTGCGTGTATATAGATATACCACATGTATGTGCATACCACACCTTTTTATCTGTTCACTTGTTGGTGGTCATTTGACTTGTTTCCACTTAGGGATGCTCTAACACATTTGTGTTCAAATCTTTCAATGAATATATTTTCATTTCTCTTGGGTAAATATCTACTAGTGAAATTCCTGGGTTATATGGTAAAAGTATATTTAACTTCATAAAAGTTAAGCCACCATCCACATGGCTTTCCAAAGTGGTTTTAAGCATAAAGCTTCTATGAGAAAATCTTTGTAACCTTAGAATATGCAAAAAAATATCTGAGATTGGACACAAAAAGCACAAACCGTAAAATAAAATTTCTTACATGTAAGACTTTATCAAAGTTAAAATTTTCCTTTCTTCGAAAGGCAGCACTAAGGAAATGAAAAGGCAAGCAACAGACTGGGAGAAAATATTTACAATACATGTATGTGAAAAAGGACTTGCATCTGAATATATAAATAACTTTTACAACTCAATGATAAGAACTCAAACACCCAGTGAAAACATGGGCAAAAGATTTGAACAGATATTTCTACAAAGAAGATAAACAGATGGCAAAAAAAAAAAAAGCACATGAATAAATGTTCAATATCATTAGTCATCAAGGCAATGCAAATTAAAGCCATGATAAGATGCCATTATACTTCTACCAGAATGTCTAAAATTATAAAGATTGACAATACCAAATGTTGGTGAGGATGTGGAGAAACTGGAACTCTCAAACAATGTATTTTTTTAGCAGTGTGATTCATCTCACATTGGCATCTTAAATAAGTAAAGGCACATTGTCAGGTCTGAGATTTAATTAATGTACATACTTGTTCTCTATCTCATTATGGGCCCAGATTTTGCTAATTTCCATGGTGAGGTTATTATATATATCCATCACTGATTATCAGATAATCTCAACATCAGAAAATAAGTAATTATTGGCCTGATAATTCATTTTAGGATATCACCTCTAAAACCCCACTTCTTACACTTCATATATCATTCCACTTTGTTCTATTTAGATTTTTATAAATTATTTTCGAGATCTTACTATTTTCTCCTGTTTATGCTATACATCTTATAATGTCTGTGGCCAAAACAAATAAAAATTCAGACCAGAAATAATTAGCAAATTCTCGGGTTATCTTTCAGTTTGCACATCAATTTCAAAAGCTAAATTCCCCTCAGATTCAAGTCAAGCTTTGTGGAATCAATCAGAACGTTAACTGCACCAGGTTGTGCAGTTTTGAACTGTGAGATTGGGGAAATTGAAAGATAGTTTCATTTACTCTAGACATTTAATTTCCTATAATCTCCTCACAGTCTATAGTAAAACATTTGAATGGTCTCTATGTAGTGAAAACAGGATCACTTTTGAATTTTGCTGATCACTGTTCTCTACAAGACTTATTTGCTCTTGTTTTGTATTATTCTGATTTTCCAGACCCCAAAATCAGATATTTTAGAGGTAGCTGGAAGGCGAAAATCTGAGATATGTTGCTTCTTTGCCAGAATCATGAACTTTCCATAATATTTTGATAATTTACGGAAATAATGGAACAGATATTTTAAATCCAATTTTTCCTGGGTCTTCAGATCATACATTTACTGGAGGTATAGCCATACCAAATGTTCTTATCACACCAGAGCAGAAATATATGTTGATGATGTACTACTGAGAACTCCAAGTTTAGATGTCACAGGTATCTGAAGATTCTATAAATTTTCTGTGTATTCTGCCCTCCACAATTTATTGGTACCTTTTCAGTACCAACATTGATGGGCTTTACTTCATTATTCATTTGTTCCTAAACTTCTTTCAAATGCTAACACATGCAGATTAAATCAGATGGCAAAATTGTTCATGGTACAGCTTGTACCTTCTTGGAGAAACATATTTAATTAATTAAGAAAAAATAAAAGCATTCTGCAGGAAAAGCAAAAAATTGCAAGATCAAAACTCCAGCTAAACTCTTTAAGCCATTATGAATGACCTCTACACCACAAACAATGCTAAAGTTCTTGGGAAAACTTTGTTTTCCTGGCACTCACAATGCATATTAACTCAGAAGCAGAACTCTGCCAAAAACGTAAACCAGTCACTGTTTATAAATGTGTAAAGAAAATTAGCACATAAGCAAAAGAAAAAAACACATCTTTGGTGTCAACCTTTCTGTGAACCTCTCTACAGTGATTGCAGTTGTTTGCTGGTTTTTGCAGAGGTGTGATGGACAAAGGAAAGGTACAGCTGTTTGTGGTTGCAGCCTGCAATGATCTCAGGTATAACCACATTCATAGTTCTTGATTCCTGATTTACAGAGCCGCTTAAAGTCACTACAAAAGGAGCATGATTTGCAGAGGTCCCCAATTCTGGCTATACATAGACTCATTAGAGTGTTTGCCAACAAAACAAAACAAAACAAACAAAGCTCTGATGCCTGATTCCTTCTCCAGCTTCACTAAATAAGTGAGACCCTCTGGGAATGGGACCTGGATATCAATAATCCCAACTATTCCTGGTGATTCTGATGCACAGTTAGGTCTGAAAAACTCTCTATTAAAACAAACTTTAGCAGCTGTATCCAACTATTCTTCTGATATGACAGGAGTGGTAGAAATAGAATTGAAGGTCATGGAGCTATTTCCAAATTATCAAAAAAGTCCAAGAGAAAATACACATGCAACCTGTAGCATCTGGGGGCCAGGGGGTTATTTGGTTTTTGTTTGTTCATTTGTATTTTGTCTATAATTATACTGGTTCAATGTTGTGTCGTGAAAGAAAGATTAATTTATTTGAGGAATAGGAAGTGAAGAAATGAACTACTACATAAGAAAGCATTTTTTAGGATACAAATATCTTCAGCCATCCTAAAAAGAGGATCTCTTGAAGAAAAGCATGGATTTTTCCTACTCAGCATCCTTTTTCCTTTTGAAAATAGTGCTCTAATTTTGTTTTGGAAAAAGATTCCTCTCCCAGAGTCCCTCTGAGCCTAGTTGAACACAGCTCCTGATTCTAGAATGAGCATGTGACTCAGACTGTATAATTCAATGTCACATCTTCTCAGCCAGCATGATTGGTTTAGTTCCTTGAAGATGACCCTAGTCGGGCTATTAATCATGCATCAGTGCTGAGCCTTTTCTAGAGAAATAAATAGGAAACCTGAGCCACCAAGGTTACTGTGACAGAAAAGTCTATGTTAACATGAAGACATTGCAGAGAAAAGCAAAGAACAGCCAGGAAGACAGAACTGGTCCAATTGACATAATTGAACTCCTAAGATACAGATCAAATCAGCAGGATCTTGGGCTAGTCAGCTATGTGAGTAAATAAATTTAATGATATTAAATTCATTCATTCACTTTGTAAAAGTCAACTTGAATAAAGTTTCGATTACCAGCAGCCAAGTAAGTGTGATTAATGCAAATCCTTGTCAGTGAAGTTGTCAGAACCATTAACAAATCTGTAGATGCCTTCCCATTCCATAGGCAGTTTGTGTTTGTTTGTTTTATTAGGCAAGCTAAAGATTTAATTTCCTAGAAGCAGAACCTCAAGGAAATTTCTAGTCAATCATTCAGTCCACCAACAAGCATTAAATGAGCTCCCCACCTGGGCCTGTCACTCTACTAAACAGGATAAATAAAAAGAAGCCTGGTCCCTGCCTTCGGGAAGCTTATAGTCTACTCAAAGAGATAAAGCAAATACATAACTTGGGGAAGAAAATAATGTAAACATCAGTGGGAAGAAATATTAACTAGCATGACCTAAGTGCTTTCTGTGAGCTAAATGTCATATGAAGTCTTATAAATGGTACAACCACTGCCTTCAAGGAACATATTACCAAGAACATAAAACACAGATAGATGATTTGAGTGCATTCCAAAGCAACATGCCATAATTCAACAACAAAACTGATATCTCAGAACTAAGATCACGAGCAGCATGGTAATTACCTTACTAATTGACTCTAAAAGATCAGAGGCTTCTACTATGACTTCTAAGTGTCATCAACTTTAATATCAGAGGCTAATCTCACCTAAACATTGACTCTCTAGGGTCTGGGGTCTTCTCCAAACTCCATCACAGCCCCTATGACTTCTCTGTTGAAGCATGTCATCCTCAAAAAATAAAACCACCGCCACTGTTCTCCAATTCTCCATCATTCTCCAGCTTTTCAGTATCTTCCCACTCCTTGTTATCTTTTAACTCTTCTCCTTTTTTAGCTCTCCCCAGCCTCTCCAACCCTCCAAACTGTTTGAAGCTCAGTTTCCAGAGTTATCCAAGTTTTTTATAACCTAGCTCTCATGCTAAAGGTGGAGAAAGAGGAGATAGAAGCATGGACACAGGGATCCATGTTGATATAAACTTCTATTTTGTTTCTTTTTCCTCTGATTTTCCTCTTCCTTCAGCATCCAAATCCAGACTCCTTTGGAAACAAACTGCTATTGAATAAAGAGTTGCTTTTGTACTTTAAAAGAGGAGTTTATTCGAGTTCCCTGGTGGCCTAGCAGCTAAGGATCTGGCATTGTCGGTGCTGTGGCTCGGGTCACTGTTGTGAGTCAAATTCAGTTCCTTGTCCAGGAATTTCCGCATGCTGTGGGTGCAGCCAAAAACATTAAATAAATAAATGAATAAATAAATAAATAAATAAATAATAGAAGAGGAATTTATTAATGCCAATGAGTCTCCAGTGTAGGTATGTCTCTATGTGTATGTGTATTGCAGCTTGGTATTTCAGAGATTTGGAAGAGTGGAGAAGCCAGGAGAGGTTAAGGATAAAAAAAGTCACCAGATGAGGATTCTTTTTTAAAAAAAGAAAAGACTTTATTTTATTTGCTTTTTAGAGTCATACCCTTAGCATATGGACGTTTCCAGGCTAGGGGTCAAACAGAACTGCAGCTGCCAGCCTATGCCACAGCCACAGCAATACAGGATCCAAGTCATGTCTGCAACTTCAAAGCTGGATCCTAAACCTACCGAGCAAGGCCAGGGATCAAACCTGCATCCTCGTGGGTACTAGTTGGGTTCATTACCACTCAGCCACAATGGGAACTCCAGGATTCTTATTTGCTTTATATACTCCATTTCTTCAGGGGGTGTGGGTGATAGATTAGATTATGACTGCAAATATTCACATACCAAAAGCACAAAGAATACCTCAGTAGCAGAATCAGAGAAAAATCCAAGAATTAAAGCCTCTCTAGTATCTATTCTATTACCTTGCTACCTTAATTTTCTCCTTGAATTCTCACTAACATTTCTGTTAAGGCATGGAAAGCATGAGGCACTGAAATGGGAAATTACAGAATTTGACTACACAGAACTCTTATTTTTAAATAAAAAGTTGACATTTACTTGAATTATGGAATGATAATGTTAAAATATTAGCCAGCATGATCCCACCCACACACCCCAAGTGGTCTCTTACCACGTCTTTGGCTTACCCACTGTTCAGTCAGCTAGGCTGTTCTCATCTAATTGTTTCAGAGAGAGGATGTGACAGCAGAAAAATAAAAGAGTTATTTCTTGGCCTTTGGATTCAGAAGCCTACAAAATGAAGTAGAGGGACAGAAAAGAGTCATAGTCTACCAAAAGGCTGAAGATAAAAATATCATGACAAAGCACACGGCTTTCCGAAAGTTCTCAGCACTGCCAATTTAGCAAAGTCCCCTCTCCTGAATGTCACAGAAGTAGGAGCAAAGGAAATGCAATAGGGGCAACATACTTTAGTGTCCTCCCAAGGAAAGGTCACCGTCCATGCTCCTAGGCTAAGCCCAAGGTAGATGACAAAACCTCAGAGAAGCTGGTGAAATCTAGGTTGAACAAAAGGAGGAGAAACCTAAGAGTGAGAGTGACCGCTGAGTACACTGAAGCAGGTAGAACTTTAGACAATAAGAGAATTTTCCCACATTGCAGTGCAGTGGCAAAGGAAGATGATTGATTGACTTTGGTCAAATGTGGCTCAGAGGTAGCAGGAGAACCAGTGAAACTGAGATTGTGCAGACTGGCAGAAGGATATCTCCATGGCGACCAGAGTAGACTGACAGCTGAGGTCCAGAAGAGGCAAATGACACAGAGGACCAGATTTTGCCTGCCTCCACCCCTGCCCTTGCATAGTTACCCAAAATGCAAGATCTTTAACATGAAATAAATTATTTTTTGAAATAAATTATTTTTAATATAAATTATAAAGGCAACAAAGGCAGACATATCTATAAAAATGCTTTAAAAAACTGTCATTAAAACCCATCATCCAGCTGAATAATAATGTTCAAATAACTGTTTCTCATGCAAAAACTTCTTTTTTGTATTGATGATCACAAAATTCTGGGAGTGATCTCTTTTTACAATGATGCTGATCAAAATTTTACAACTGACAAATATGATCAACAGTCACTGCATAATCTTAGAGTAATGAAAGCTGAAGCAGTCACACTTCACCCCCTTGAAATCAGAGACAGGACTGAAATATTCACAAGCCAATAGGCACCAAAGGCAACACTTCAAACAATACTAAACAATAATGCCATTTTCCCTGTTCGCAGAGCATTGAGAGGGTGGTTTAGGGTAAGAGCAGAGTAAACCTCTGAGCTTTTATGCTGGGAGTAAATTCAAAAGTATTTACGATGTCACTCATTTGATGCCTCCACCTCATATACCATTTGCATCATATTATGGTATGCTGCTTCTATATGCCTTGTACATTTTCAGGGTCTACGCTTTGTGCCATCAACCAAAGCTGTTCAGGACAAGGATTGTGTCAAATCTAATGGATGCCTCTTTATCTTATTAGACCTTTCTCCTCTGTTTGACATTGTTACCCATTGACTCGTCTTAAATCCCTCATTGCACTTTTCTCCTTGACTTGAAGTATTTGATCCTTCAGTCAATAATTACTGACCACCATGTGGCAGTTACCACCCTAAGTCCTGGGAATACCTCTGTAAGCAAGAGGGAGAATGGTCTGGCTCACACTGAGCCAACATTCCAGTGCAGGAGAGAAACAGGCAATTGAAAAAAGAAGTATATGAATTACGTAACTTCAAATTGTGGTGTGTGCCATTATTTGGGATAATCAGGAAAGACTCCTCTGAGGAGGTGACTTATGAGCTGAGACCTGAGTGATTAGTATAAATCAGACTTGCAAGTATCTGGGAGTAAAGGGGATACCAACTGTAGAGGCTCAGAGACAGGATGAACCAAGCCTCATGCCAAGAAGATTAGTGTGTCTTGGGATGAGTGGTCTAGAGGGGACATGATGAAAGGGCCTGGAAGGCAAGGACAAGATCTCTTGTGCCTCGTGGGCCCCATCTCCCCCTCCCTGATTATCCTCTTCTTCTGCTGATCATTCCGTCTTAATCTCCTTCATGAGCTCCTCCTGTTTGCCAGGCTCTCAAATAACGGTGTTCTTTTAAGTACAGCACACAAGATGTGGTACGTACATACAATGGAATACTACTCAGCTATGGAAAGAATGAAATAATGCCATGTGCAGCAATGTGGATGGATCTAGAGATTATCATATTAAGTGAAGTAAATCAAACAGAGAAAGACAAAAGCCGTATCAAATCTAAAAAAACGGATACAAATGAATTTATGTGCAAAACAGAAATAGACTCAGACTTTGAAAACAAACTCATGGCTATGAAAGGGGACAGGTTGTGTGGAGGGCTGTATTAGGGTTTGGGATTGGCATATGCACACTATTGTATGTGTAATGGATGGTCAGCAAGGACCTGCTATATATCGCATGAAACTCTAACCAATATTCTGTGATGACCTATGTGGAAAAAAGAATGTGAAAAAGAATGTATATGTGTACAGGTATGACTGAATCACTTTGTTGTACAGCAGAAATTATTGCAACATTGTAAATCAACTATACTTCAATAAAACTTAAAAAAATGAAAAAAATAGTGGTGTTCCTCAGATTTCAGTTTTTTTTCTATTCTTTCCCTTCCAGGCATTTCCCAGATTATCAATAAACATTAGATGTAAGTGACAAAATCATCCTGTCCAGTTGCAAAATGCTTTAATTATGACTCTTAGCCCCTAGTGGTGACCATAGACCCATATCAGTGACAACACATGATTGTCGTCTGAGTTGCTTATCTTTACAACCTATAGCTGGGCTGGTGGAGGTAGCAGAGTCAACGTATGTGGTAATTATATCTAGGATCAACGTATAAGAGTTGTATACAGTACATCCTTGTTAGGAATAATATCACCGGCAGGGAAAACCAATCATAAAAAACAAAATTTCCTAATATAGGGCTATTTTACCTCCATGACACTTCTCCAAGGGCAAGGAACACACTGCCTCTCTTCTCTCTTAATTTTTTGGAAGGTCAAGCTTCCAGGGACAGAGTCAACACTTATCCCTCCAAGATGTCTAATGGACTATGGAAGGCACTCATGCAGTGGTTAAGATAATATGCCTTTATAATCCTACATTAGGTTAGTCTAGATGGATGGAACAATTTTATACTGGAATAGTTCTGGAATTTTGAGTAGTTGGTCCTATAGCAATTATACATTATTTGGACAGGTTACTTACTGGTCCTTTTCACTTATTAAGTGGAAGCCAGCAGATCAAATCTTGCACTGTTGGCTGTAAGTCTTAAATTTCCATTTGCTTTGACACCAGCCTTGCACTCTCCCCAGAGCTTTAGGTTCACATATCCTCTTCCATCTTGGTCTGTGCATTTAAAAACATTTATTTATTTTATTTTACTGAAGCACAGTTGATTTACAATGTTTCAGGTGTATAGCAAATTGGTTCGTTACACACACTTTATATGTGCATATTATATTCTTTTTCAGATTCTTTTCCATTATACATTATTACAAGATACTGAACATAGTTCCCTGTGCCATACAGTAGGTCCTTGTTGTTTATCTGTTTTTTATATAGTAGTGTGAATCCATTTTGATATAACTAGGAAATATAAAATCAACAGATCTTGAAGTGACATCCTTACTCTCCTTCACAAGCCTAACCCTATACTGCTTTATATTTTTAATTTATTTCTAATGTGATGATTATACTGTCAGTCACTCATGCCAGAATCTAGGAGTCAATTTAGACTCTTCTGTCTCCTTCATCCCCCACATCCAATCAACTAACAAATACTTCCAGTTTTATATCTCATATATTTCCCCAAATCCATTCCTTTCTCTACATTTCCATAACCTATGTTCAAGTTAAGCCCTATCACCTTTCACTAGACCATGACTTAGCCTTCTAACTAGCTTCTTTACTTCCAGTTTTACTATCTTGGAATCCCATCTACACACTAATGTCAGAGAGACTTGCTGAAAGCCACTTTCTGCCCAGAACATCACTCCCTTGCTGAAACATTTACAGTTAAATCCCCATTTCCAGCAAAATAGCCAAGTATCTGACTAGTCTGGGTTAATTTATTAAACCATGCAATCACTATCACAATGATAATATGAGAACATTGTCATCACCCCACAAAGCCCTGTTGCCTCCACCCCAGCCAACAATTGATCTGCCTTCTCTCCATCTAAATTAGATTTGTCTTCAGCAGTTTCATATAAATTGAGTCATTCAGCATGTAATCATTTAGACCCAATTACCTTTGCAAAACCTAATGTTTTTGAGATTCATCCATCCTGTTGCTTGTATCAATATTATATTCCTTTTGTTTCTGAGTAATATTCCATTTCATGGATATACCGTAATTCAACTCATTCATCATTGGCTGGGCATTTAGGTTATTTCTAAATTGAGGGAATTATGAATAAAACTGCCATGGACATTTGCACACAAATATTTGGTAGATAACTGTTTTCATTTTTCTTGAGCAAGTACTAAGAAGTGGAAATGCTGGGTCATATGGCAGTGTATGTTTGATAAGAAACTGTCAAACTGTTTTCCAATATGACTGAACCATTTTGCACTCCCACCAGCAAAGTATTAGAATTCCAGTGGTTTTGCATCCTTGCAAACAATTGGTTTTGTCATTCTTTTTATTTATGTCATTCTATTTCTGATATCTTTCAGGGAAGACTAATGTCTTGATAAGTATGGCAGAGTTCAGGAATACTAAAGTCTTGTAGAATAATTAGAACCAGTCTGCAGATATGTTCTCATAGGTGAAGCCCTGTATAGTGGAGCCTGGTACAAAGACAGCAGCCAAGATTTCCTGAGCCTCAGGACCTGAAAGATAGCAATGAAATAAAAAAAGACTTTAGGGTTCAGAGATAAAAATGCAAAATGTAAGAATACAACTGGAAATTATGGTTGGGCCACAAGCATTAGTAGGAAAAATACAGGGTTATGTTCCTGTGAGCCTCTGGTCCAACATTGCATGAACCAATTGAAACACAATCTTGTTCAAGTTCCCTGGTGGCTCAGTGGGTTAAGGATCCCAGTGTCACTGCTTGGCATGGGTTCAATCCCTGGACCTGGAAATTTTACATGCTGAGGGCATGGCCAAATAAATAAATATTTACTAAAAAAAGAAACACATAACTTTGTTTTATGCATGTTTCTATTTAAAGATACTTTATTTAATATGGGTTGTTGATTCATTAACATTGAACTCATGGCCAACAGCACTATGACTCATACATGAATGAAGCTTATCTAACACATAATTTTCTTCATAAGGCACATCACAGTGTTCTTGATCTTGGGGCAACTGGACAACACTTTACCACTGTGTTTGGGAGCCATTTTAAACAGCAAAATCACCAAAAGCACAAAATCACCAACAGCAAAAAGCGTGGCACTAAATAGACCACAAAAAAGGTACATGTTTACAGCAAGAGAGCTGTAACAAGAAAGCAGAATGTTGCTTATTCAACCTCAAGTGGGAATGTGCACATCAAGTGATGAGAAATTGCGTGTCCACAGATGACTGTGAAAGTGCCACAAGTACTGATTTGGAGGTTGCAGATAAATTCTAGCAAGTGGGAAAATTTGCACATTAGCATCTACAAATAAGATAGGCTGTGTGTGTGTGTGTGTGTGTGTGTGTGTGTGTGTGTGTGTTTGCACACACCATGGACAGTACATTCCAGGAAGACATGAATATTGTTGGTATGTCTTTGGAAAGAAAATTAGCTCTCTGTGGATACTCAACATATACTAAACTAAATCTTGATCCAACATTTGTAGATCAAAGGAATTTCTTCAAAGCTCTGTTGCTCTCCAGAGGTGTTAATAAATTAGAATCATTTAACCTCAGATATTCTCTAGACTAGCTAAAGTGCTTTGCTTTGGTGATGCTTAACTTTGCAAAATAACAGCTTTATCTGAAATGCTAATATCCCAGAGTTTGAAAACCAATCACCTGATTATTACCATTAGTTTGCCAAGCTCAAAACCCTTACTGCTTGGGCTTGGGTCTTTGTGGCCATTTCTCACCAAACCTCAGAATTTAGATCTTTGTGAGATCCTACTTAATCAGCACCTCAATTTTCCCATTGACTTCCTAACCCTTCCTCAACCCTTTCTGGAAGGAGCCAATACAATACCTTCCATATTTTAAAGAAATTTACTTCACCTTATACCAAATGTAAATTACTCTTTCCATCGTTTCAATATTTTTTTCTTATTGCTCAGGGAAGATGTATAATAAGTGGTCATTCTTTCACTTATTTTTAAAAATCATTTAAGAAATGATGATTAAGTAACTCTTATCTCCAAGATCACCAACACGCTCTATGTGGGACTCCATCATCCACTTAATTGCCCCCCCCAACCCAGCAAGCTCTCTGCTAGGTCTAATAACCTTGATTCCTATTTCCCAAACTGTCAATCATATTTATGTTTTTCTTCCATTTCTTTTCTTTTCTTTCTGGTTTTTTTTTTTTTCCCAGCCATACTTGTGGCATATGGAAGTTCCTGGACTAGGGATTGAATCAGAGCTGCAGCTGCTAGCCTATCCCAAAGCCACAGAAATGCAGGATCTGAGCCACATCTATGAATTTCATGGCAGCTGGCAGCAACACCAGATCCTCAACCCACTGAGTGAGGCCAGGGATTGAACCCACATCCTCATGGGGTTCCTAACCCACTGAGCCACAACAGGAACTCCCTATTTCTTCTTCCTTATTCTGAAGATCTTCTTTTGGTTCAAAAACCCAGAAATGAATCCGATAAATATCTGATCAACGCAAATAAAACCAATGAACCACAACAAAATCTTGGGATTTGAAAGTTTAAGTTTTTCTAATTATAAAATGAGTGGACTTTATTGTTCTAAAATATTTAAAATAGTAAACCTCTAATCCCAGTACACAGGGATAATATTCTTCATAATTTGTTGTCTTTTTTCCTATGCATTTTGTTTTAAATAGCTTAAATTGACAGTTTATGCAGTTTTTGCCTTTTCCACTTTCCCATTGTTTAAATTCCTTTTTTCCCCTTTTTTGGTCACCCTCATGGCATACGGAAGTTCCCAGGCCAGGGACTGAATCTCGCCTAAAGCTGTGACCCACAGCTGCAGCAATGTCAGATCCTTAACCCAAGCACTAGCCAGGGATTGAACTGGCACCTCCACAGAAACAAGCTCGATCATTTACCCACTGTGCCACAGTGGGAACTCATAAATTCTTTATAAATATAATAATAATATTTTGCATAATGACATTGTCGTAATTAATTATTCCCATGTTGTTAGAAAAATAGATTCCAATTTACATTCCCACCAACAGTGTAGGAGGGTACCCTTTTCTCCACATCCTCTGCAGCATTTGTTATTTGTTGACTTGTTTATGATGGCCATTCTGACAAGTGTGAAGAAGAACCTCATTGTAGTTTTGATTTGCATTTCTCTAATAATTAGTGATGCTGAGAATTTTTTCACATGCCTATTGGCCATCTGTATAACTTCTTTGAAGAAATGTCTATTCATGCCGTCTGCCCATTTTTCAGTTGTGTTGTTGGTTTATTTGCTGTTAAGTTGTATAAATTGTTTGTATATTTTAGAGATTGCATTGTCGGTTGTATTGTTTGAAACTATTTTCTCCCAGTCCTCAGGTTGTCTTTTCTTTTTTTTAATGTTTTCATCTGCTGTGCAAAACTTGTCAGTTTGATTAGGTCCCATTCATTTATTTTTGCTTTTATTTCTATTGCGTTGGGAGCTTGACCTAAGAAAACATTATACAGGTGATGTAAGAGAATGTTTGGCCTATGTTCTCTTCTAGGGGTTTAACGGTGTCTTGCCTTATGTTTAAGTCTTTAAGCCACTTTGAGTTCATTTTTGTTCTTGCTATGAGGGTGTGTTCTAGTTTCATGATTTGCATGCAGCTGTCCAGTTTTCCCAGCACCACTTGCTGAAGAGATTTTTTCCCACTTTATATTCTTGCCTCTTTTGTTGAAGATTAGTTGACCATAGGTGTCTGGAATTATTTCCACATTCTCTATTCTGTTCCATTGGTCTGTATGTCTGTTTTTGTACCAGTACCACACCGTCTTAATTACCATAGCTTTATAACACTGTCTGAAGTCTGGTAGAGATATGTCTCCTGCTTAGTTTTTGTTCCACAAGATTGCTTTGGCAATTCAGGGACTTTTATGGTCCCAAATGGAGGTAACTCAGAAAACTAAATATGACCCAGCAATCCCACTCCTGGGCACATATCCATGCAAAACTTTCATTGAAAAAGATACATGCACCCTATGTTCATAGAGGCACTATTCACATTAGCCAAGACTTGGAAAAAACCTAAATGTCCATTGACAGATGAATGGATTAAGAAGCTATAGTATATATACACAATGGAATACTATTTGTCCATGAAAAAGAACAAAATAATGCCATTTACAGCAACATGGATGGAACTAGAGACTCTCACACTAAGTGAACTCAGAAAGACAAATACCATGTGATATCACATATCTGGAATCTAATATATGGCATAAATGAACCTATCTACAGAAAAGAAACAAACTCATGGGCATAGAGAACAGACTTTCCAAGGGGAAAGGAGTAGAATGGTTTGGGAGTTTGGGTTAGTATATGCAAACTATTACATTTGGAGTAGATAAGCAATAAGATCCTGCTGTATAGTGCAAGGACTATATCTACACACTTGTGATGGAACATGATGGAAAAAGAATATGTGTGTGTGTGTGTGTGTATGTGTGAGAGAGAGAGAGATTGGGTCACTTTGCTGTACAGCAGAAGTTAACAGAACATTGTAAATCAACTATTAATATTTTTTTTTTAAAAAAAGAGAGGTCGGGATAAAGATGGTGGAACAGAAGGACTGGACCTCACCTTCTCTCATAAAAACAACACATTTACAACCAAATGCTGAACAACCTTCAACCAAATGGACTGGGAACTTTCAAAAAGATATCCTACTCCAGAAGATATAGAAGAGGCCACATCAAGAGGTAGGAGGGGAAATTATGTGATATAAGCAACCCCATACCTGCTAGGTGGGAAGCCCACAGACTGGAAAGTAACTGTACCACAGAGACTCACCTACAAGAGTGAGAGTTCTGAGTCCCATATCATGTCTCCACACCTGGGGATCTGGCATTGGGAGAAAGAGTACCCAAAGCATCTGGCATTGAAGGCCAGTGGGGCTTGTGCCCAGGAGCTCCACAGGACTGGGGGATATGGAGATCCCATTCTTGAAAAGCACACACAGGTTTTCATGTGTGCTGAGTCCCAGGGCAAAGCAGAGGCTCCATAGGAATCTGGGTCAGACCTGAGTGCAGTTCTTGGAGGACCTCCTGGGAAAACAGGGTGACTGTGGCTTGTTATGGGGGAAGGACACTGGAGGAAAAGCTCTTGGAAATTAGTATGTGTTCCTCTAGAGGTGGCTGTTTTGGGGAAATCTAGCCATAACCATCAGTGCTGAGAAACCCCAGGCCAAACAATAATCCAGGTGGGATCACTGCCCCGCCCATCTGGAAAAAGGCTTTCTAAAGACCCCCCCCAGGCACACAGCCACCTCTAATCTCACCAAGAGACAAAGCCCCATCCACCAGAGGGATAGGAACCAGCCCCACCTACCAGTGGGCAGGCACCAATCCTTCCCATCAGGAAGCCTACAGCAAGCCCAAGCACCAACTTCAGGAACAAGTGGGACAGACATCAGAGGTAAGAGAGGCTACAATTCTATTTTCTGGAAAAAAAAAAAAGGAGACTATACCACAAACCTATATAAATGAAAAGGCGGAGAACTATAACTCAGATAAGGGAGCAAGAAAAAAAAAAAAAAAACAGAAAAACGGATAAGTGATCTAGAGATTATAAGCCTCCAGGAAAAAGACTTTAAACTGATGCTGCTGAAGATGACACAAGACACTGGAAATAAACTGAGGCAAAGATTGATAATTTATAGCAAACACTGAGCAAAGAAATACAAGATTTAAAACTTAAGCAAGAAGAGATGCAAAATGCAGTAACTGAAACAAAAAATTCATTAGAAACAACAAAGAGGAGAATACAGGAGGCAGAAGAATGAATAAACAAGGTGGCGGAAAGATTAGTGGAAGTCACTGATGCAGAATAGAAAAGGTTGAAAAGAAGACAGTCTAAGAGAATTCTAGGGCAATGTTAAATGCACCAACATCCATATTATAGGAGTTCCAGGAGGACAAAAAGAGAGAAAGGGACAAAAAAAATATTCAAAGAGATAATTGCTGAAAATTTCTCTAACATGGGAAAGGAACCACACACTCAAATCCAGAAAGCACAACAAGTGGCCATATAAAATAAACCAAGGAGGAACACCCCGAGACACATTTAATCAAACTGACCAAAATTAAAGACAGAGAAAATATTGAAAGCAGCTAGGGAAAAGAAACAAATAACATACAAAGGAAACCCGATAAGGTCATTGGCACATTTTTCAGCAGAAACTCTGCTGGCCAGAGGAAGTGGCATGATATATTTAATGTGATGAAAGGAAAAAACCTCCAACCAAGATTATTTTACCCAGCAAGACTTTCATTCAGATTTGAAGTAGAAATCAAAAGCTTTACAGATAAGCAAAAGCTAAAAGATTTCTGCAACACTACCCCAGCTTTATGACAACGACGAAAGGAAATTCTCTAGGCAGAAAAGAAAAGGCCACAACCAGAAACAAAAATACCACAAATGACAAGGCTCACCAGTAAAGGCATATATACAGTAAAGGTAGGAATTCACCCATGCACAAATATGCTACCAAAATCAGAAATTGTGAGAAGAGGAGGGTACAAATGCAGGACACTGGAGATACACTTGCAATTGACACCAACAACTTAAAACAATCTCATATAGATAGATAGATAGATAGATAGATAGATAGATAGATAGATAGATAGATAGACTCCTGTATCAAAACTTCAGGGTAACTACAAACCAAAAATCTGCAATTGATACACATACAAATAAGAAAAATCAACTCAACTACAACACTAAAGATAGTCATCAAATCACATGAGGAGAAAACACGAGAAGAAGGGAAGAAAAAAGAGCAATAAAAACAAATCCAAAACAGTCAATAAAATGGCGATAAGAACATACATATCATAATTACCTTAAATGTAAATGGACTAAATGCCCCAACCAAAAGACATAGACTGGCTGAATGGATACAAAAACAAGACCCATAAATATGCTGTCTAAAAACACCTACTTCACTTCTAGGGACACATACAAATTTAAAGTAAGAGGATGGAAGAAAATATTCCATGCGAATGGGAATCAAAAGAAAACTGGAATAGCAATACCCATATCAGACAAAATAGACCTTAAATTAAAGAATAAAAAAGACAAGGAAGAGCATTACATAATGATCAAAGGATCAATCCAAGGAGAAGATATAAGAAATTTAAATATTTATGCACCCAGCACAGGATCACCTCAATATATAAGGCAACTGTTAATAACCTTAAAAAGAGAAATTGACAATAACACAATAATAGTGGGGGACTTTAACACCCCACTTACAGCAATGGACAGATCATCCAGACAGAAAATCATTAAGGAAACACAGGCCCTAAATGAAGCATTAGACCAGATAGATTTAACAGATATTTATAGGACATTCCATCCAAAAGCAGCAGAATGCACATTCTTCTCAAGTGCACACTTAACATTTCCAGGATTGATCACATTTTGGGCTACAAATCAAGCCTTGGTAACTTTAAGAAAACTGAAATCATATGAAGTATCTTTTCTGACCACAAGGCTATATGACTGGTCAGAATCAACAACAACAAAAAAAGACTGCAAAAAACACAAACAGGTGGAGACTAAACAACATGCTACTAAACAACAAATTGATCACTGAAAAAAATCAAAGAGGAAATTAAAAAATACCTAGAAGCAAATAACAACAAAGATACAACACTCTAAAACCTATGGGATGCAACAAAAGCAGTTATAAGAGGGGAGTTTATAGCAATACAAGCTACCTCAGGAAACAAGAAAAGGCTCAAATGAACAACCTAACTTTACATCTAAAGCAGGTAGAGAGAGAAGAACAGACAAGACCTAAAGTTAGCAGAAGGAAAGAAATCATGAAGGTCAGAGCAGAAGTCAATGAGATAGAAATGAAGAAAACCATAGAAAAAAATCAATGAAACTAAAAGCTGGTTCTTTGAAAAGATCAACAAAATTGATAAAACCTTAGCAGACTTATCAAGAAAAAAGAGAGAGGACACAAATCGATATAATTAGAAACTAAAAAGAAGTTACAATGGACATCACAGGAATACAAAGGATCATAAGAGAATACTGCATGCAACTATATGCCAATAAAATGGAAAACCTAGAAGAAATGGACAAATTCTTAGAAAAGTGCAATCTTCTAAGACGAAATAGAAAAGATGAATGGACCGATCACAAGAACTGAAATTGAAACTGTGATTAAAAAACTTCCAACAAACAAAAGGCTAGGACCAGATGGCTTCACAGGTGAATCCTATCAAACATTTAGAGACGGGCTAATGCCTATCTTTCTGAAACTATTCCAAAAAATTGCAAAGGAGGGAACACTCCCAAACTCCTTCTATGAGGCCACCATCACCCTGATACCAAAACCAGACAAAGATACCACTAAAAAAGAAAATTACAGAACAATTTCACTGATGAACATAGATGCAGAAATCCTTAGAATACTAGCAAAGAAAATCCAACAATATATTAAAAGGACTGTACATCATAATCAAGTGGGATTTATCCCAGGGATGCAAGGATTCTTCAATATCCACAAATCAGTCAGTGTGATACACCACATTTACAAACTGAAGAATAATATGATCCTCTCAAAAGATGCAGAAAAAGCCTTTGACAAAAGACCAAAACCCATTTCTGATAAAAACCCTTCAGAAAGTGGGCATAGAGGGAATGTACCTTGACATAATAAAAGCCATATATGACAAACCCAGAGCTCACATCATCCTCAATGGTGAAAAGCTAAAAGAATTCCCACCGAGATCAGGAACAAAACAAGGATGCCCACTCTCATGACTACAATTCAACATAGTTTTAGAAGTCCTAGCCACAGCAACCAGAGAAGAAAAAGAAATAAAAGGAATCCAAATTGGAAAGGAAGAAGTCAAACTATCACTATTTGCAGATGACATTATGCTATACTTAGATAATACTAAAGATGCTATCAGAAATCTGTTGGAGCACCTGAGTGAATTTGGTAAAGTCACAGGATACAAAATTAATACACAGAAATCAACTGCATTTCTATATGCTAACAATGAAAGATCAGAAAGAAAATTAGGGGAGTTCCCCTTGTGGCTCGGTGGTTAATGAATCCGACTAGGAACTATGTGGTTGCGAGTTCGATCCCTAGCCTCGCTCAGTGGGTTGAGGATCCAGTGTTGCCGAGAGCTGTGGTGCAGGTTACAGACGCAACTCAGATCCCGTGTTGCTGCGGCTGTGGCGTTGGCCAGCAGCAACAGCTCTGATTAGACCCCTAGCCTGGGAACCTCCATATGCTGTGGGTGTGGCCCTAGAAAAGGCAAAAAAAAACAAAAAAAAAGAAAGAAAGAAAATTAGGGAAACAATCCCATTTACCATCACATCAAAAGGAATCAAATACTTAGGAACAAATCTAACTAAAGATACAAAAGACAAAAGACCTGTACTCTGAAAATTATAAGATGCTGATGAAAGAAATCAAAGGTAACTCAAACAGATGCAAAGACATACCATGCTCTTGGATTGGAAGAATCAATATTATCAAAATGACTATACTACCCAAGGCAATCTACAGATTCAGTGCAATCCCTATCAATTTACCAAGGACATTTTTCACAGAACTAGAACAAAATACTTCAAAGTTTGTTTGGAAGCACAAAAGACCCAGAATAGCCAAAGCCATCCTGAGAAAGAAAAATGGAGCTGGAGGAATCAGGTTCCTTGACTTTGGACTATACTACAAAGCTACAATCATCAAAATCATGTCATGGTACTGGCACAGAGACAGAAATATAGATCAGCGGAACAGGATAGAAAGCCCAGAATTAAACCCACACACCTACAGTCAACTAATCTATGACAAAGGAGGCAAGCATATATAGTGAAGAAAAGACAGCCCCTTCAATAAGTGGCGCTGGGAAAACTGGACAGCCACATGTAAAAGAATGAAATTAAGGAGTTCCCTTTGTGGCTCAGTGGTTAACAAACCTGACCAGGATCCATGAGGATGTGGGTTCAATCCCTGGTCTCAATCAGTGGATTCAGGATCCGGCATTGCTGTGGGCTGTGGTGTAGGTCACAGCCATGACTGGGATCCCAAGTTGCTGTGGTTGTGGCATAGGCCGGCAGCTACAGCTCTGATTTGACCCCTAGCCTGAGAACCTCCATGTGCCGTGGGTGTGGCCCTGAAATAGAAAAATAAATAAATAAATAAACTCAAAATGGATTAAAGGCCTAAATATAAGACCAGATACTATAAACCTCTTAGAGGAAAACATAGGCCAAACACTCACCAACATAAACAATAGCAAGATCTTCTCAGATCCACCTCCTAGAGGAATGACAATAAAAACAAAAATAAACAAATGGGACTTAATTAAACTTATAAGTTTCTGCACAGCAAAGGAAATCCTAAACAAAACAAAAACACAACCCGCAGAATGGGAGAAAATATTTGCAAAGGAAGCAACTGACAGGGATTAATCTCCAAAATTTATGAACACCTTTCTGCATCTCAATATCAGAAAAACAAAGAACCCCATCAAAAAACGGGCAGAAGATCTAAACAGACAGTTCTTCAAAGAAGACATATAGATGGCCAAAAAACACATGAAAAGATGTTCAACATCACTCGTTATTAGAGAAATGCAAGTCAAAACCACTATGAGGTACAACCTTACACCGGCCAGGATGGCCATCATCAAAAAGTCAACAAACAGTAAGTGTTGGAGAGGGTGTGGGGAAAAGGGAATCCTATTACACTGTTGGTGGGAACGTAGATTGGTGCAACCACTGTAGAAAACAGAATGGAGATTCCTCAGAAAATTCAAAATAGAATTACCATTTGATCCAGCAATCCCACTCCTGGGCGTCTATCCAAAGAAAACCATGACTCAAAAAACACATGTACTCCAATGTTCATTGCAGCATTCTATGCAATAGCCAAGACATGAAAACAACTTAATGTTCATCAACAGAGGAGTGGATAAAGAAGAGGTGGTGCATATACGCAATGGCATATTACTCAGCCATTAAAAGGAAAGAAATAACAGCATGTGCAGCAACATGGATGGACATAAAAATTATCATGCCAAGCGAAGTCATTCAGACAGCAAGACACCAACATCATATGCTATCACTTACATGTGGAATCTAACAAAAGTACACAATGAACTTCTTTGCAGAACCGATACTGACTCACAGACTTTGAAAAACTTACGGTTTCCAAATAATACAGCTTGGAGGGTGGTGGATGGGCTAGGGGTTTGGGATGGAAATGCTATAAAATTGGGTTGTGATGATCATTGTAAAATTATAAATGTAATAAAATTCATTGAGTAATTTTAAAAAAAGAAATTAAATCTACCCAGATATACAAAACATGAAGTATCATTAATTGAAGACCTCAAATCATGTTTTCTTTAAAATGCAATACATTTTAAAACCTGTTATTAATTATTAAAAGAAATAACAACTATTGTCTAAAAAAATTTTTTAAAAAGAAAGTGAAATAGATTCCTTGTCATTAAGCAACGTTTTAAAGAATTAGCTTGCTATCCAACTGAAGGTTTAGTCATTTTTGACATGGTTAAATATGGCCCATTATTTCTGATTGGGATACACAGTGTTAAATTTATTCTTGGAGAATATAATATTCTGTGTTTTGTGACTTCCCTTTGTGTATACCAAGGTCACTTCAAATTTATTCCCACTAAAGGTATGATTTTAGCAATGGAGTTTTAAGTGACTTTATTATGAGTAAGTGACACTTGAACATAAAATATATAGAAGGACATCTCTGTTATAAACAAATCAAACAAAAATATTCTTTCAAAAATAAAAAATACCAGAACCCACAGTTTTAAAATAAATAACTCATGGAGATGTAATGTAGAGCATGGTGCCTACAGTAAAAAATACTGTAGTGCATATTTGAAAGTTGCCAGGAGGGTAAATTTAAAGTTCTCATCACAAGGAGAAAGAAAAAGTTTGTATGGTAAATGCTGGTAACTGTACTTATCGTGGTAACTGTTTTGCAGTACATACAAATGTCAAACATTTATCTTGTATGCCTGAAACTAACTTCATTATATATCAATTATATCTTGATTTTTAAAAAAAGAAATTTAAGCAAATAAATGAAAACAAAAATAACGTTAATAATGCTAAAAATGAGCATGGAGCTTATATTTGCTAGAGTTCAAATTTGGCTGTAGAGATAACAATATGACCTATTTAGGGCAGTCCATTTCACAATAAATTATATATTTTATATCATGCATGATAACTAAGAGAAATGAGAGCTCTTATTACGTAGAACTTGTCAGGAAATATCTCCTTTTTCCAATGTAAGCACTGACTTTATCATTTTAATCATTCTCTTCTTACGACTTAATATTTATTGAGCCCCCCACCCCCAACTCACCCCAGGGAACATGGCAATGTCCCAATTTGGTTTGTATTTGCTGGAAATGGCAATTAAAATACTTAGAGAAATTTTGCTTTAAAGAAAATCGTAAACCTACTACTAATAAGTAAAAGGTGCTCTCTTTATATCCCCAAGGTAAAGAAATCAGTAGAACCTCAAGTGTAATCACCTAAGAAGTGTAGAGTTCACTTGCATGGTAATTCTTTGCTTACAGGGTAAGAACAGGAGTAAGAAAGTAGCTAAATGGCAGCTTAGCTGTGGGAAACCTCTCCTTCTCTGTCAATCTCTCTCTCTCTCTCTCTCTCTCTCTCTCTCTCTCAGTTGTGGGTATGGAGTGAGAGGAAGCATGTGTTCTAGGAAACATCATTTATGGGTTATGATATAGGAATAAGAAAAAGCCTTCAAGAGAAGGGGGTCCAAACTGGGATGTTGAAAATATGTACACGTGGATGATCTTACATGGAAATAAACCCCATCCACCATTCCTCAGAATCTGTGCAGGGTGAGATTGCACGTCCCTGCCCTCCTCGATATGAGACGTGGTCGTGTGAACTGCACGGCCAGTGAAACAGAGGGCACACACACATCACTTCCGGGTGACAACTTGAACCAAGGCACAATTTGTCATGGTGACTCCCTCTCTCCACTGTGATTGTGGATTCACATTTTGCGATACAGCTTCCATCTACCTGGGTTCCCGATTGACTGTAATGAGCAAAGCCCCATGTGTAATTTGCTTTGGAACTGTCACATGCACAGGAAGTACATTTGAATGTTTCAAGCTACTGAAATTTTAGTCCTTCCTGTAGCATAACCCCAATTTACCCTGAGAGCCACTCCACGCTTGTGAAAAAAATCTCTAGTAACCAAACATAAAATGTTTCTTGTTCTCCAAACAACTTCATTTGCAAAGGATCAAGTAGAAGACTGGGGACCAAAAGAGACTGGGGTCTTGTGACTGAATTAATTCTTCAAAGCCTATGGAAATGGTAATACTTGAAATTTGCCCCTATTAGACACAGAAGACTTGCTGAAAATTCCCTATTCTATAAGGTAAAATCCCCTTCTTAATTCATTTAATTTTTCCCCTTTTTCATATTTGTGCACTCCACAAATCTTTATTTGTTACCTAATATGAAGAAAGTGACCTCAAGATGATCTTCAAAGATGACCTAAACCTTATATTTGAGGACTTGCTCACCTAAGGATGGGGAGAAAAGATTTCCGAATACTAAGGTATAAAATAAGAATTGAAATTCCCTTTCATAATGCAATGCTTTGGAAATAATTATTTAATTTACTGTACATCTTTCAAGAGTTTGATGCCCATACAATTTTTTTATTTTCCATAAAGGGACATGTGCTCTTTGTGATTTTCTGGAACCTGAATTATTCCCATTTCTGAAGCATTTTTCCATATAAATACACATAGACCAACTTCATTACTTTTTATGTTAACTTTTTTATTGAAGTGTAATTGAGAATGTCTTGTTAAAAGTGGATAGCACAGTGATTCTGTTATGTATATGTGTATGTGTTTATATAAACATTCTTTTTCAGATTCTTTGCCATTATAGCTTATTACAAGGTGTAGCATAAAGTTCCCTGGAATTCCCATCGTGGCACAGCGGAAACAGATCCGACTGGGAACCATGAGGTTGTGGGTTCGATCCCTGGCCTCGCCCTCGCCCAGTGGTTTAAGGATCCGGCATTGCCATGAGCTGTGGTGTAGGTTGCAGATGTGATTTGGATCTTGCATTGCTGTGACTCTGGCACAGGCTGGCAGCAACAGCTCCGATTAGACTCCTAGCCTGGGAGCCTCCATATGCCGCAGGTGCGGCCCTCAAAATACAAAAGACCAAAAAAAGGAATAAAGTTCCCTGAGATACAGAGTATGGCCTTGTTGATTATTTCTTTTATATACAGTAGCGTGTATATGTTAACCCCAAACTCCTAATCTATCTCTCCCCCCACAACTTTCCCCTTTGATAACCATGTTTGTTTTCTATGTCTGTAAATCTATTTCTGTATTTTTTAAATAAGTTCATTTGTATCTTTTTTTAGATTCCACTTATAAGTGATACCATGTGATATTTGTCTTTATCTGACTTACTTCACTTAGTATGATCATCTCTAGGTCAATCCTTCTTGCTGCAAATGACATTATTTCATTCTCTCTTATAGCTGAGTAATCTTCCATTATACACACACACACACACACACACATACACACACACAGCATATCTCCTTTATCCATCTGCTGATGGACAAGTACGTTGTTTCCACGTCTTGACTACTGTAAATGCTTTTATGAACACTGGGCTGCATGTATCTTTTTGAATTAAAATTTCTGGTCTTTTCCAGATATATGTCCAGGAGTGGGATTGCTGGATCATACGGTAACTCTATTTTTAGTTTTTAAGGAACAGCCATACTGTTCTCCATAGTGACAACACCAATTTACATTCCCATCAACAGTGTAGAAAGCAGCCTCATTATTTTTTAAGAGTTATTTTGTATCACATCTGGAAATATCTCGGTTTATATAACCAAGCCCCTTATTGTACATGTTTTCAATGTAATTATAAAATGAATAGAATCTTATTGTTTATAAGGTACATTTAACTACAAAAATGACATTTATCCAAACTGAAGGGAAGGATATTAAAGGGAAGAAAAAGAACCTAGCTCAGTTACGTCATAATTCAAAGTTGCTTAGGAGAAAAAAGTGGCTTATTTTATGAATGTATAGATTGGCTTGTTTCTTATTTAACTAAAATGTTCATGGATCTCGCACTGAGCATATGAGCTCTGCTTCTTCCTCATGCTTTGTTTTGTCTTTCTTAATATTCAAGTGCTGCCATAGTTTCAGTATACATTTTTCCAGACTCACCTCCAGAAGAAAAGAGTTTATATTACCAGAGGCTCACAAACAAGTCCCAAGATTGACTGGAGCAGCTTGCAACTTGTAACATCCCTGACCCATTACTGTGGCTGGTGGGATTGGGTGGGCTCTTTGACCAGGCTTGGGTCAGTCTTAACGCTCCACCTCTGGAATCACAGTGATGAAGTGTCCACTCAAAGATGTGCAACTTGAATGAAGGGGAAGGATATAATTTTACAAAAAGAAGGAAGAATAAGTGTTCTTGGCCAAAAAGTAATGTCCACTCTAGCCCCTCTCTGGACTCCTGCTAGTCCTGCCCTCATGTTATCACTCTTTCAATCACTCATGTATTCTTTTATAAATTTTCTATGAATATACAAGACATATATAAATAGGATCACATGATAGCAAGACATATAAATAGGATCACATGATAGGTTTCTTTGCTAGTCTATATTTCATTAATAATCCATACTAGACTCTCCATATGACCCCACAGCAATGAACCTACTTCCTGCTTTTCAGTGACTACAAAATAATCCCTTATAAGTACATACTATAATTCATTTAACTAATCCTTTACTGACGGACAATTAGTTTTTTTTGGGTAGTGTTGTCATTACAAATAGTGTCCCATTGCATATACTTGTACATAAATTCAATTCATTTAAGTTTATCTCTCGATTAAAGTCACAGACATAAAATTACTAGGTCAAAGAGGATGTGCATTTAAAATGTTAATAGAAGAAACACCTGAGTAGTTATGCTGCAAGATGCACAGAAACATTGTAAACCAGCTGTAATGGAAAAACTAAAAATCATTATTAAAAAAATATAGAGAGATTTTACCAATGGAAAAAAAAATTTTAATAAATGTTAATAGAAATGTTCAAAAATATAAATAAAACTAGAGGTTGAACCCCTTTGTATTCCTATCCATAGTGCACTAGGATGCCTAGTTCTCAATATACTTCTGCACTTCTGCTCAAGAGATGACTAAAATGCAGAATTTTTATTTTATTTTCTATGTCATACATTTACGGGCCACACGAATGTCATTATCTGTGAATTACCTTTTATCCATGCTTGTTTTTCTTCTAGGTACTGAACTTCTCTTATTGAGTTCTTGGTATATTAAGAAAATTAGCACCCAGACAGCTATGTTAACACATCTTTTAGAGTCTTGGCCTTTTATTTTATTTTATGGTACGTCTATCTCAATTTTTTTAACATTTTATGCATTTAAATTTGTAAATATCTTTCCTTTGCAGTTTCTAGGTTTGGCATGGTACTTAGAAATCAGTTTAAATGTGTACCAAACTCACTAATGTTTTCTTCTATTCCTTTAATGCCACTCCTTTGTTTAGGTCTTTGATTCCGCTGCAGTTATTGTTAGTCTTGGGACATGGTAGCCTTTAGGCACCTGTTTTTCTCTTCTTCCAGATATGTGGTGGAAAGCATGTGAACATTTCGTGGTGGGTTGGACTATGAAATTAGTTCTGGGTAATTATTTGTGAGTGGAAGTGGCACAAGTTACTACAGGGCAGACTATTTAATTGTCAAGGCAAAGTCTCACTTTCCCCTCTGATTCATAATTGGCTGAGCTTGATATGATGACTGTTCTATGGTTGGGTCCTTGAGTGAAAACAGTCCACAGAGGTCCCCTGACAACATGAGTGAAAAAAAAACTTTTGTGGCACTGAGCCACTATTAGTAGGCTGCAGTATAACCAACCCTATTTCAACTGACACAAGAGATTGAGTATTATTTTTACACTTTTGTTTAATAGATACTCATTTGTCCAGAATGCTCCATCATGTTTCTTGGTTTCATAGCAGATGGTGTCAGTGCCTCTCCCATATATTAGCATTTGTTTGCACTTGCTCCAGCTCCCAGCTCCCAACCCCCAGCCCCAGCAGGTTTTGTTGAGGGGTCCTCTCACTGATGGAATTCACTTTGCCACCTGTTCAACAAATTGTAAGTTTCTGGAATTCATGCCTCCAGGAGCAACTCTAAAGCAATATTGAGGAATTTTGGATTATAAAAATTGTAGTTCTCTTACCCCTCGGGTGAGCTAACTCTAAAGTGGAATAACTTACATGGGCCTCCCAAGCTTCCCCAGTGCGATTATGCTTCATGACACTGTTCCATGTTTATATGATTACAACCTGGTGACCCCATTCTCGTAACACCCCAGGATGCTCACATGCCAAAGAAGACATAAGTGGAGGGAACATGACATCAGCCATTACAGCTTAATGTGAATTGAGACCTGGAAGTTTTCAAGTCTCAGAAGATAGAACTGATTTCCCAAAGTGTAAGAAGTCAGTCAGTTATTCCATGTTTACTCACATTTAGTGTTTACATTTAACTTTTCTGTCATTATATCTACTTGAAACCCTATTCGAAATTCTTTTCTGACAAGGTTCTCTCCACTTTGAACTGAATGGTTGGATTTTAATGAAAAGTTAATTTATATAAATTAAGAAAAACCATGCCTCTATGGTAAACAGTATGGAGATACCTTATAAAAAACTAAAAATAGAATTACCATATGATCCAGTAATTCCCTCTGTGCAGATATCCAGAAAAGGTAAAAACTCTAATTTAAAAAGATACTTGCACCCTGATGTTCATAGTAGCACAATTTACAATAGCCAAGACATGGAAGCAACCTAAATGTCCACTGACAGATGAATGGATAAAGAAAATGTGGTATAAGTCCATCCATGTTGCTATAAATGTTGGTAATTCGTTCCTTTTAATGGCTGAGTAACATTCCATTGTGTGTATGTACCATATCTTCCCTATCCACTCTTCTGTCGATGGGCATTTAGGTTGTTTCCATGACCTGGCTATTGCATAGAGTGCTGCAATGAACACTGGAGTACATTTGTCTCTGCGAGTCATGGTTTCTGCCGGATAGATGCCCAGGAGTGGGATTGCAGGATCAAATGGTAATTCTATTTTGAGTTTTCTGAGGAATCTCCAGACTGTTTTCCACAGTGGCTGCACCAATTTACATTCCCACCAACAGTGTAATAGGGTTCCTTTTTCTCCACACCCTCTCCAGCACTTACTGTTTGTAGACTTTTTGATGATGGCCATTCTGGCTGGTGTAAGGTGTTTCCTCATAGTGGTTTTGATTTGCATTTCTCTAATGAGGAGCGATGTTGAACATCTTTTCATGTGTTTATTTGCCATCTGCATGTCTTCTTTGGAGAACTGTCTGCCTAGATCCTCTGCCCATTTTTGGATGGGGTTGTTTGTTTCTTTGGTGTTGAGCTGTAGGAGCTGTTTGTAAATTTTGGAGATTAATCCCTTGTCA
>PVHT021183699.1:5895288-6064773 GCA_004024745.2 Catagonus wagneri | reverse complement strand
TCTGCAAAAAGTGATAGTTGTACTTCTTCTTTCCCAATTAGGATTCCTTTTATTTCTTTTTCTTCTCTGATTCCTGTAGCTAGGACTTCCAGAACTATGTTGAATAGTAGTGGCGAGAGTGAACAACCCTGTCTTGTTCCTAATCTCAACGGGAATTCTTTCAGCTTTTCACCATTGAGAATGATGTGAGCTCTGGGTTTGTCATAGATGGCCTTGATTATGTTGAGTAGGTTCCCCCTATGCCCACTTACTGAAGGGTTTTTATCAGAAATGGGTGTTGGATTTTGTCAAAGGCTTTTTCTACATCTATGGAGAGGATCATATGGTTTTTATTCTTCAGTTTGTTAACGTGGTGTATCACACTGATTGATTTGCGGATACTGAAGAATCCTTGCATCACTGGGATAAATCCCACTTGATCGTGGTGTACAATCCTTTGAATGTATTGTTGGATTTGGTTGGCTAGTTTTGCTGAGAATTTTTTGCATCTATGTTCATCAGTGAGATTGGCCTGTAATTTTCATTTTTTGTGGTATCTTTGTCTGGTTTTGGTATCAGGGTGATGGTTGCCTCATAGAATGAGTTTGGGAGTGTCCCCTCTTCTGCAATTTTTTGGAAGCGTTTCAGAAGATAGGTGTTAGCTCTTCTCTAAATGTTTGATAGAATTCACCTGTGAAACCATCTGGTCCTGGACTTTTATTTGTTGGAAGTTTTTTAATCACAGTTTCAATTTCAGAACTTGTGATTGGTCTATTCATATTTTCGATTTCATCTTGGTTTAGTCTTGGGAGATTGCACTTTTCTAAGAATTTGTCCATTTCTTCTAGGTTTTCCATTTTATTGCCATATAGTTGCATATAGTAGTTTCTTATGATCCTTTGTATTTCTGTGATGTCTGTTGTTTCTTCTCCTTTTTCATTTCTAATTTTATTGATTTGTGTCCTCTCTCTTTTTTTCTTGATAAGTCTGGCTAAGGGTTTATCAATTTTGTTGATCTTTTCAAAGAACCAGCTTTTAGTTTCATGCTACCACTTACATGTGGAAACTAAAAAGACACAATGAAACTTCTTACAGAACAGACAATGACTCACAGACTTTGGAAAACCTTGGTTTTTCAAATAAGACAATCTGGGGGGTGGGGGGATGCACTGTGGGTTTGGGATACAAAATCTGTAAAATTGACTTGTGTTGATTTATGTACACTTATAATTGAAATAAAATCCATTAAAGTTAAAAAAAAAAAAAGAAACTGAATGTTCCTGTTTGTTTTGCTGGTATTTTATATTAACAGTCCATCCCTGGCTGATATTCACATTATTCCTGTATGTTGATATTAGTTGGTATTTGGGCATCTGGACTTTTTTATCTATGATATTGCTCTCATACATGAGCTTTTAACAGTGTATTTTTATTTTATTTTTTATTAAAAAAATTTATTGAAGTAAAAAAAAAAAGAAAATGTGGTATACATATGCAACGGAAAACTATTCAGCCATTAAAAAGAACAAAATAATGCCATTTGTAGCAACATGGATGGACTTAGAGATTATTGTACTAACTAAAGTAAGTCAGACAGAGAAAGATAAATATCACACGATATCACTTATATGTGGAATCTAAAATATGGCACAAATGAATTTATCTACAAAATAGAAACAGACTCACAGACATAGAAAACAAAGTTATAGTTATCAAAGGGGAAAGGAATAAGGGAGAAACATTAGGAGTTTGGGATTAACATATACACACTACTATATATGAAAGAGATAATCAACAAGGACCTACTGTATAGCACAGAGAAATATATTAAATACTTTGTAATAACTTATAATGGCAAACAATCTGAAAAAGAATATGTGTGTGTGTGTGTAACAGAATCACTTTGTTGTACCATCAGAAAAAAAAAATAACAACTAGTATATGTGATGACCAGAAAAGCACACATGTCATTCATAAATAATATAGAAATTTTTCAGATGATATTAATTACATTAAATTTTAATATACTTCATTGTGACAAAGTTCAAGTGAGGAGACATTTATGAAAGAAAGTGAATATCCAAAGGACTGAATATTTATTTACCTCGGTTAATTCAAAGCTCATCCAATATCTCCATGAGAGGACATTTTAGGAATGCAGAGTTCTGAGTTGTGAAGTTGATACCTTTCCACTATGAATTAATCAGCATTCTCAGAGTTGAACAGGTGTCAAATGAGAAAGTTCAGGCTTTCCCAAGCTAATGCAGCAGGAAACCAAAAACTAAAGCCCCTATAATCTATCACCAGACTGCAAATCAGAAACAAAAATACTATTCAAACTACAGTTTTTAATATTTTGTCATAAGCCACGATTAATCTGTATTACCGAAAAGGAGTTTTGAGGAACTCAGAAAAAGAAACTCACTTGTGCAGTTTACATGAGATTGTGGCTGTGGGAGGAATTTTTCCACTACTGGCAAAGCCAGGAAAAAAAAAACACTATGTTTTTTTTTTTTGCATTTCTTTCTTTCTTTTTTTTTTTTTGCAGAATTTGCAGAAACAATAACTTTAAATCAGCCCTTCCGATCTACCACAGGCTCTGGGTAATTATCCCCAATAGGTCCCTTTATGAGTCAGTTTCTATTTTTTTCTTCAAAAGTAGTTTCTTTTTGACATTTTTATGCAGTCTTTCTGTTTGCTAAAATAACAGAAGTCTCCTGTTCCAAAAGCATCAACAACTGTCAGGGATTTTGTTCCTCCTGAGCGCAGCTCCCAAGCCTCCTGACACAATGGCTAACATGGCAATCTGAGTTGTGGATTTCATGCAGACTCCTCTTTCTCTTTAGCAGATTAATGAAACTGAAGTGGAGACTGGCTCATTTAATTGTCAAGCACCTATGCCACATACCTGAAATCTCTTTGTGTTTCTTACCTCCTTTATTCTGATCCTAAAGAATCCAATGTAAGCCTAAAGAAAAATCAAATAATGACAATTCCTGCCTCTGGCCAGGATGGAGAAAAGAAACTGATTTACTCTTTAAACTTAACAAACAAATATTAGACAAACATATCTGAAGCAATGGTGTTCAAGACATTGGATCTTCAAATGATGAGGGACACTGATCCCTGAGATGTGAGAAACAAAGCATGTGAGCCCTATGTTGCTCCACCTTACTACCTTACAAAAGTTTCCAGGTCACATCTACAGAAGGAGAGCCCAGATGGAGTACATACAACTCCTTCAGTTGAGGAAAGCAAGGCAGCTGTAGTTCACAGGACAGAGTACTAGATAAAGAGCTGCAGAGAGAGAGGGCTGCAGATAGCTACAGAGTGTCTGCCTTGAGTATCCAGCTGAATAAAGCCTGCATGTGAGGAAACTACCTGAGGCCAGAGAAAGGTCACCCAAAAGAATTAGAGATACCAGTGCCCAGTGAATACTCAGGGGTAAGAATATTGCCTGTATCCATCAGGCAGGCTGGAAACCTAAAGATTTTCAAGGCATTGTGAATAATACTCAGAAGGATATTTCCTCAGTGGGGAATAATTAGCCCATGAGTAAACACTATCCTGGTTTTTTGCCTAAGAGTTATTAAAAGCAAGACCAGAAAAGACCAAACTGTTTCCAAGTAACTTAACTGTGTCCAAGAACAAAACTGAAGAGTATTTATAGACACAAAATATCCGACATCCCACAAGGTATAATTTACAATGTCTGGCATTCAGTCAAAAAGTTCCAGACACACAAAGAAACAGGAAAATATGATCCATAATGAGGAGATAAATCAATCAATTGAATCTGATTAAGAACTAACCACAGATGTTAGAGTTAGCAGAGAAGGATATTTAAATGGTTATTATAGCAGCATTCCATATGTTCCAAAAGATAAGCAAAAATCTGGAAGGTATGAAAAATATCCAAATCAAACTTCTAATGATGAAAAATACAGTGTGTGAAATAAAAAATACACTTCTTAAGATTAATGGTAGATTAAACGTTGTGGAAGAAAAGATTAGTGAACTTGAAGATGTAGACATAGAAAGAACACAAAATGAAATATAGTAAACCTTTAAAAGTTGGACAGTCAGTGTGATGTGGGAAAATTTCAAGCAGCCTAATGTATGAGTAATTGAAGTCACAATAAGGAGAGAGGAAAAGAAACAAGATTTGAAGGAAATTGTGGATTAAAATTTTCCAAATTTGCTAAAAACTGTATGTATATCTGATAACTAAAGAAACATAAAGAAAATGATACCAAAGCACGGTATAATCAAACAGAACAAAACCAGTGATAAACAAAAAACTTAAGATGCAATCAGAGAGAAAGATATGTACAAAGGAACAAAAAAAACATAGTAGTAGATTTCTCAATGCAAATAATGCAAGAGAGGAAAAAAGTAAAGCATTATCTCTAAAGTATTGAAAGGGAAAAAAAAAATCTGTCCTTCTAGAATTCTATACCTAGTAAAAAGTTCTTTCAACAATGAAAGCAAAATAAAGACTTTTTCAGATGTATGAAAGCTGCAAGAATCCATCAACTTATTTGAGAAAATCAGTAAAACTGATAAATTTCTAGACTAGTCAGGGAAAAAGGGGTAATACAAATTGTCAATATCAGGAGAGAGATGATATCACTATAGACTTTACAAATATCAAAATGCTACTGTACATACAACTTTATACTGATAAACTCTGCAACTTAAGCATAATGTAAAAATTCCTTGAAAGATACAGACCACCAAAGATCACTCAAAAAAAAAAAAACTAGATAGCATAAATAGCTCTCTGTCTATTAAAAAAAGTTAAATTTGTACTTTGAAAAGTTCCTATAAAGTAATGCTGAGGTCCACATGGCTTCACTGGAACATTCTACCAAACATTTAAGGAAGGTATAATATCAATTCTACACAAATACTTCCACACAATTGAAAAGGAGAAAATACTCCCAGCTCAGTCTATAAAGTCAGGATTACCCTGATATCAAAAAGAGATGGAGGCCTTACAAGAAAAGAATTGCAGACCAATATCCCTCATGATCTCATAAGAATGAAAAATTTCTTACCAAAATTTGAGCAAATTAAATTTGACACTATGTGGGAGTTCCCGTCATGGCGCAGTGGTTAACGAATCCGACTAGGAACCATGAGGTTGCGGGTTCGATCCCTGGCCTTGCTCAGTGGGTTAACGATCCGGCGTTGCCGTGAGCTGTGGTGTAGGTTGCAGACGTGGCTCGGATCCTGCGTTGCTGTGGCTGTGGCGAAGGCCGGTGGCCACAGCTCCGATTAGACCCCTAGCCTGGGAACCTCCACATGCCGCGGGTGCGGCCATAAACCCGTGGCCATAAAATGACAAAAAGGCAAAAAAAAAAAAAAAAAAAAAATTTGACACTATGTAAAAAGATAATACATCATGACAAAGTGTACAAGATTATGCAAATCTGATGTAACAATAGGAAATTACTAGTGAATTTTACAATGACAAAGAAACAAATAAAAGAAATAAAGAAAATTATATGAACACCTCAGTAGATGCAGAAGAAAGCATTTGACAAATTTCAATATACATTCTGGATAAAAACTGTTAGGAAACTAGGAATAGGAGAGTTTGATAAGGAGCGTCTACAAAAATACAGCTAAAACACTGTAAATATCGCTTTATTTAAGATTAAGGACAAAACAGGATGTCCACTTTCACCCTTTCTCTTCAGTATTGTATTTGAATATCCTGTCAGTACAATAAATCAAGAAAAAGAAATAAAAGGCATCCAGAATGGAAAGGCAGAAGTAAAACTCTCTTTATTCAGAAAAAACACTTATTTATGTGTAATCTCCATTGAAACCTATTAAAAAGCTACTAGAACTATTATTAAGTGAGTTTAGGAAGTGCTTCAGGATAAAAGATCAATATATATAATCAACAGGATTTATATATATAGCAATAAATAATCAGAAGTTAAAATTTTTTTTAAATCCCAGAAGAAGGAACTCTTCCATACTCATTCTATAAGGTCAGCATTATCCAGATACTAAAACCAAACAAAACACTACAAACAAAAGAAAATTGGAGTTCCCACTGTGGCACAGCAGAAACCAATCTGACTAGGAACCATGAGGTTGGGGGTTCAATCCCTGACCTCCCTCAGTGGATTAAGGATCCAGCATTGCTGTGGGCTGTGGTGTAGGTCGCAGACATGGCTCAGATCCCAAATTGCTGTGACTGTGATGCAGGCCAGCAGCTGCAGCTCTGATTTGACCCCTAGCCTGAGGAATTTCATATGCCATGGGTAGGGCCCAAAAAAGAAAAAAAGAAGAAAGAAAAGAAAAGAAAATTACAGGCCAATAATCTTTGTGAACACAGATGCCAAAAATCAACAAAATATTAGGAAACCAAGTTCAACATACATTAAAAGGATCAAACACCATGACCAAGCGGGATTTAACCCAGGGAAGCAAGGATGGTTCAAAATTTGCAAATCAATAAATATGATATACCAACTTAACAAAAGTAAGCATTAAAATCATATGATTATCTCAGTAGATGTAGAAAGAGCTTTTAAAAAAATTCAAATTTCATTTATGATTAAAAACTGTCAACAAAATGAAAATACACAGAAAATAACCTCAACATAATAAAAGCCATCTATGACAAACCCACAGCTAACAGCATACTCAAAAGTGAAAAGTTGAAAGCATTTCTTCTAAGATCAAGAACAAGACAAGTATGTCCTCTCACCACTTTTACTCAACATAGCATAGAAAGTCTAAGCCATAGCAATAAGAGAAAAAGGGAAAAAAAAGGGAAAGACATCAATATTGGAAAGAGAAGAAAAACTGTCACTGTAGATATCATGATACTATGAATGAATATATATATTCCATCCAACAAAGCTTAGAATTAATGAATGAATTTAGTACAGCTGTAGAATACAAAATTAATGTACAGAAATCTATTGCATTTCTATACAATGATAATAACCTATCAGGAAGAATTTTTTTTTAATCACAGTTACAATTGCATCAAAAAAATTGAAATACCTAGGAATAAATTTAACCAAAGAGGTGAAAGACCTATACTCTGGAAACGATATGATATTGATGAAATTGAAGACAGCACAAATAAATGGAAATATATACTGTGCTTACGGACTGAAAGAAATAATATTGATATAATTCCCACACAATCCAAAACAATCTACAGATTCAATGCAATCCTTATCAAAATTCCAATGACATTCTTCACAGAACTAGAACAAGTAATTCTAAAACTCGTATGGAACCACAAAAGACCACAAGTAGCCAAAGCAATCTTGAGAAAGAAGAACAAAGCTGGAGCTATCATACACCCTGATTTCAAACTATATTACAAAGCAACAGTGATCAAAATGGTATGGTACTGGCACAAAAACAGACACATAGATTAACTGAACAGAAAAAGAGATCTCAGAGATAAATCCACACTTACATTTTCAATTAAACTATAACAAAGGAGGTAAGACTATACAATGGGGAAAAGGCAGCCTCTTTAATAAATGGTGTTGTGAAAACCAACCTGCAACATGCAAAAGAAGCAAACTGGACCACTTCCTTATACTATGTACAAGATAGACTCAACATGGATTAAAGATTTAAATGTAAGACCTGAATAATAAAACTCCTAGAAGAAAACACAGGCAGTATGCTCTTTGATTTGTCTTAGCAATATTTGTTTTTTTTGGGATATACGCTCTTAGATAAGGGTGACAAAAGCAAAAATAAACAATTGAGACTATATCAAATTAAAAAGCCTTTACACAGCAAAGCAAGCCAACAAAATGACAAGACATTCTACTGAATGGGAAAAATATTTACAGTATATTTGATAAGTGGTCAGAATCCAAATTATATAAATAAACCATACAACTCAATATCAAAAAACCCAAATAATCCCATTAAAAAATGAGCAGAGGACCTAAACAGACATTTTTCCAAAGAAGACAGACAGATGGACAACAGACACATGAAAAGATATTCGGCATCACTAATCATGAGGGAAATGCAAATCAAAACCACAATGAGGCATCGCTCCACACTGTCAGGATGATAATCTTCAAAAAGTCTACAAATAACAAATATTGGTGAGGCTGCAGAGAAAAGAAAACACTTGCCCCTATTTACCCAAAGGAAAAAAACACTAATTCAAAAGGATATGTGCATCCTTATGTTCACTGCAGCACTGTTTACAATAGACAAAATACAGAAGTAACTTGTGTCCACTAATAGATGAATGGATAAAAAAATATGTATCTATGAACAACTCAAACAACTCATACACCTCAACAACAACAAAAAACGAACAACCTGGGAGTTTCCGTTGCGGTGCAATGGAGACAAATCCGACTAGTATCCATGAGGACGCAGCTTCGCTCAGTGGGTTAAGGATCCAGTGTTGCTGTGGGCTGTGACATAGGTCACAGACGCAGCTCAGATCCTGCATTGCTGTGGCTGTGGTGCAGGCTGGCAGCTGTAGCTTCAATTTGACACTTAGCCTGGGAACCTCCATATTCCCCAGCTGTGACCCCAAAAACAAACAAACAAGAAAACAACCCAACTGTAAAACAGCAGAAGACCTAAACAGACATTTCTTCAAAGAAGACTTACGGATGGCCAGTAGGCACACGAAAAGATGCTCAGCGTCACTGATTATTAGAGAATTGCAAGTCAAAACTACAATGAGGTGCCACTTCACACCAGTCAGAATGGCCATAAGTCTACCAATAACAAATGCGAGAGCGAGTGTGGAGAAAAGGGAAACTTCCTACACTTTTGATGGGAATGTAGATTCATACAGTCACTATCGAAAATAGCATGGAGGTTCCTCGGAAAACTAAAAACAGAATTACCGTATGATCCAGCAATCCCACTCCTGGGCATATATCCAGACAAAACTATAATTCAAGAAGATACAGGCACCCCTATGTTCATAGCAGCAGTACTCACAATAGCCAAGACATGGAAACAACCTAAATATCCACTGACAGATGAATGGATTAAGAAGATGTGGCACATATACGCAATGGAATACTACTCAGCCATAAGAAATGCCATTTGTGGCAGCATGGATGGACTTAGAGATTATCATACTAAGTAAAGTAAGTCAGCAAGATAAAGGCAAATACCATATGGTGTAACATATATGTGGAATCTAAAATATGATACAAATGAAGTTTTCTGTGAAACAGAAACAGGATCACAGACATAGAGAACAGACTTGTGGTTGCTAAGGAGGAGAGGGGAGGGAGTGGGATGGACTGCGAGTTTGGAGTTAGTAGATGAAAACTATTACATTTGGAATGGATAAATATGATCACACTGTATAGTGCAGGGAACAATATCCAATCTCTTGCCATAGACCATGATGAAAAATAATATTTAAAAAAGAATATATATATACATATATATACATATATATATGTATATATATACATATACATACACATATTATACATATATATGTGTGTGTATATTATATATATTAAATATATACATATATATGTATGACTGGGTCACATTACTATACAGGGAAAATTGGCACAACACTGTAAACTGATTATACTTTTAAAAAAGAAACAGAAAAAAGAATATGTATGTATACACATATATAATTTACACATGTAAAAAGAATGTTACAAAAGAGTAAAATCTTGCATGTGTGACAACACAGAGAGATCTAGAAAGTACCATGCTAAGTGAAATAAATCAAAGACAAATACTATGTGTTTTCACTTGTATGTGGAATCTAAGAAACAAAATAAATGATCCAACAAAATAAAACAGAAACAGACTCAGAAACGAAGAACAAACTGGCAGTTGCTGGGGTCAGGGAGGTTTGGAGGGGAAGGTGGTGAATTACGAAGGGAGCTAAGAGGTAGGAACTTCCAGTTATAAAATAAGTACATCATAAGGTTATAAGGTACAGCATACGGAACATAGTCAATAACACTCTATTTTTTACGATGACAGTTAGTAGACTTATCATGATTATTTTATAATTGATTTAAATAATGAATCACTATGTATGTACCTAAAACTAAAATAGTATTATATGTCAATTATCATTCAGTTATAAAAAAAAAGGAAACTTACCTTCACAGGAAGGGACATTAAACTAACAAATGGCTACTTAATGGCAATAATAGAAGCAAAGAGATTGTGAACTAATATCTTCAGAGATGAAGAAGACTGGGCAACCTAGACCTGAATATAGAACTAAACTATCTTCAGAAAGAAGAGCTGCATGAAGATGTCATCAGACTCTTGATCACAAGCATTTCTATTTTCCCCAGACTGATATTATTCTAATAACTTCCCAATGATTTGTTTTAATATGTTAAAACTTAAAATTATATGGAAGAACAAAAGTTCAATAAAAAGGTAAAGAAACTTGGAATTAAAGAAATAAAAGGCAAAGAAATGAAACAAAGTATGGTGACAAAATATTTTAAGATACACAAATTTAAGATTTAATAAGTGAGAAAAATAATCCTAGGAAAATCAGCTACCTCTTTGGGAGAAAATTGATCTCTACAGCATATCATATACAAAATAATTTCAAATGAATTAAGGACTGAATCATATATGGCAATATTTCAAAGGTTTTTTAAAAAAACTATAAGAATCTCTAGCATCAGGGTAGGTATGGATTTTTCTTTTTTCTTTTTATGGCTGCACCTGCAGCATATGGAAGTTCCTGGGTCAGCAGTCAAATTAGAAATGCATCTGTGACCTAAGCCACAGCCAAGGCAACACCAGTTCTTTAATCCACTGAGCCAGGCCAGAGATTAAATATGCATCCTCACGGAGACAATGTCCAGTACTTAACCCGCTGAATCACAGTGGGAACTCCTGAATTTGTCAACAAGACACAAAAATAATAATCTAAGGGAAAAAGCTAAAATTCTATTGCATGAAAATTAAGGACTCCTATTTTTCTTTTTCTCTTTCTTTCTTTCTTTCTTTCTTAGGGCCACACCCCTCAGCATATGGAGGTTCCCAGGCTAGGGGTCAAATTGGAGCTGTAGCTGCCAGCCTATGCCATAGCCACAGCTACGTAGGATCTGAGTTGCATCTGTGACCTACACCACAGCTCACAGCAATGCTGGATCCTTAATCCACTGACCAAGGGTAGGGATGGAACCCACATCCTCATGGATACTAGTCAGGTTTGTTAGCCACTGAGCCACGATGGGAACGATAGAACTTCTATTTTTCTAAGTATAGCATAAAGGAAGAGCCAAAACAAACTGCAACTGGAGAGAAAATATTTCCTCATACTACTACTGGCAAGAGGTATTTACTATCTAATGCTGACAAAAGATGTGTAATGGCCTGAAGTTGTGTGTCCTCCCTAAACTCAGGGAAATTTGAGGTGTAATTAGGTCCTGAGGATAGAGTCATAAATGAGACTAGTGTCCTTATAAGAAGACACCAGAGGAGTTCCGTTCATGGCTCAGTGGGTGAAGAACCCATTTAGTATCTGTGAGAATGTGGGTTCAATCCCTGGCCCCAGTCAGTGGTTTAAGAATCCATCATTGCTGCAAGCTACGGTGTAGCTAGCAGATGTGGCTTAGATCCAATGTTGCTGTGGCTGTGACACAGGGCAGCAGCTACAGCTCCTAGTCAACCCTAGCCTGGGAAATTCCATATGATGCAGGCAGGCCCTAAAAAGAAAAAAAAGAACACACCAGAAAGAGATCTCATCCCTCTCTCTGTCTCTGTCTCTCTCAGCCATGTGATGATTTAAGGATAATACAGCTGTCTATAAACCAGGAAAAGTAACCTTACGCAAAACTTGATCTGCTAGAACTTAAATCGTGGACTTCCTGGCATCCAGAAGAGTAAGAAATAAATGTTTACCGGTTAAGCACCTTCCAAAAATTGCTCTTAAAAATGACATTTAAAAGTATGAAGTAATTAGGGATAAATCTGAGAAAAGACATGAAAAATCTGTGTACCAAAAACTGTAAAACATGACTGAGAATAATTAAAAGTGTCAGTAACTGGTGAGAGATACTGTGCTCACCAATCAGGCTAAAATTGGCATAAAAATCCAAGGGATCTAGAGTAGCCAAAGCAATATGGAAAGGGATAAGTGATTTCAAGAACAAACATTTATGAAGCTACAATAACACTACAATATTTAAGACTGTTTGGTGTAAAGATATACAACTAGATACATGGAAAAGGACAGAGGCTAGATATGGACCCACACATAGACAGACAAACAATTTTGACAAATTTTGAAAGGTAATTTAGTAGAAAACGACTAGTCTCTTCAACAAATAATGCTAAAATAATTGAATGTATATGTAGTTTTTATGACACAAGATATGGATACATGCACATGTATATGTATAAATGTATGATCCATACCTTATACCATAAAATTAACTCAATGTGGATCATAGACTTAAATGTAAAATTTAGGGAGTTCCCATGTGGCTCAGCAGGTTAAGGATCTGGCATTGTCACTGCAGTGGCTCAGGTGACCCCTGTGGCCTGGGTTTGATCCCTGGCCCAGGACTAACTTCTGCACGCTGTGGGCACAGCAAAAGAGAAAGAAAGAAAGAGAGGGAGGGAGGGAGGGAGGGAAAGAAAGAGAGAGAGAGAGAGAGAGAGAGAGAGAGAAAGAAAGAAAGAAAGAAAGAAAGAGAAAGAAAGAGAGAAAGAAAGAGAGGAAAAGGAAGGAAGGAAGGAAGGAAAGTAGGAAGGGAGGAAGAGGGAGAGAAAGGAGGAAAAAATATAAAATTTAAACCTAGAAAACTTCTGGAAGGAAACTTTTCTGACTTTGTACTAGGCAAAATTTTATTAGATATCATACCAAATGATATCCGTAAAAGAAAATATTGACAAACTGAACCTCGCATTTTAATTTTAATCAACATTTAAAACTGCTTTTTGAAATGTACTGATAACAGCATGGAAAAAAACATGCTACAGACTTAGAAAAAGTACTTGCAACTTACACATCTGATGAAGAACCTAAAAGAAATACTTTCTGTAAAAATTCAATAGTAAGAAAACAAACAGTGGAGAAGACTTGAAAAGACACTACACCAAAGAAGATATATAAATGGAAAATATGCATATGAAAAGATCCTCAACAGCATTAAATTAAAACCACAATGAGTAAAACAGACCTGTTAGAAGGGCTAGAATTTCTTCTTTTTTTTAAGATTAACTATAACTGTGTGCGATTGAGTCGCTTTGCTGTACAACAGAAATTGAAGAAACATTGTAAATCAACTATACTTTAATTTTTTAAAAAAAGGGAAAAAAAAGAACCGCTTTTGCTGCATCCCACTAAAAAAAAAAAGAAGAAAAAGATTAACTATATCTGGTGTTACCAAGGTACTTGGAGAATCCGATTTCTCGTATGCAGGCTGAGAATGAACATAAAAGGGTTCAATTTCTTTGGGGGTAAAAATTTTGATAGTTTTCTTTAAAAATTAAACATATACCTACATATAACCCAGGCGATCCACTTCCAGATATTTACCCAAGAAAATCAAAGTGTATGTCAGAACAAACATGTCTACACACGTATTCATAGTAAATGTATCTGATTAGACCCAAAGAGGAAACAACGCAAATATTCAGCATAGAAAAAAAGAGTAAAGAAACTGGTATAATGATATTAGGGTACACTACTCAGTAATAAAAATGAATTAACTATTTTTTTTCTGTCTTTTTGCCTTTATGTAGAGCCGCACCCGTGGCATATGGAGGTTCCCACACTAGGGGTCTAACAGGAGCTGTAGCTACGGGCCTTCGCCACAGCCACAGCAACACGGGATCCGAGCCGTGTCTGCAACCTACACCACAGCTCACGGCAACGCCGGATCCTTAACCCACTGAGCAAGGCCAGGGATCGAACCCGCAACCTCATGGTTCCTAGTCGGATTCGTTAACCACTGAGCCACGACGGGACCTCCAAAAATGAATTAACTATTGATAAAGGCAACTACACGGGTGAATCTCAAAACAATTATGCTGAGTGAAAGAAGCCAGCCTCCCCACCCCACAAATATACACCATTTGATTCTGTTTGTGTATGATTCCAGAAAACACAAACTAGCCTCTTGTGATAGAAAACAGATTAGTGGCTGACAGAGGCTGGGAGGGGGGAGGAGAGGCCAGAAGAAGAGATTACCAAAAAGTATGAGGAAACTTTGGGTGTGATGAGTGTTTTCATTATCTGGATTACATTGATAGTTTCATGGGTGTAAACGTATGTCACAACTTACCAAATAGTACACTTTAAATATGCACTGCTCATTAAAATTTTAATAAAAAATAAGTAAGCTAGATCTTCCCTTTCATACAGAATTCAGAAGCCCTTCAATGAAGGCTTAAGGTAAAATCTATGGTGGCCCTCCAGATAGTGATCGGACTGTCATCCTGAGACGTAAGAGGATTTCTTAGATGCTGAGTCAATTTCTTTTTACCTAAAGTTTGAATAGACCAAGGTCAGATTCAAGGGTTTGGGACCTTAGAAAACCTGTTAATTTGAGGGTGTTAATTTAAGAAAAGAAATACAGGAGTTCCCATAATGACTCAGCGGAAACGAATCTGACTAGCATCCATAAAGATGCAGGTTCAATCCCGGGCCTCCCTCATTGTGTTAAGGATCCGGCGTTGCCATGAGCTGCGGTGTAGGTCACAGACATGGCTTGGATCTGGCATTGCTGTGGCTGTGGTGTAGGCAGGTGGCTACAGCTCTGATTCAACCCCAAGTTTGGAACCTTCATATGCCTCAGTACGGCCCTAAAAAAGAACAAAATAAAACAAAAAAAAAAGAAAGAAAAAAGAAAAGAAATACAAAATTTAAAATGTTGAATTAGGTTTTGGAAGTGATTATTAAGACAGAATAAGAAACCACAACACATTTTTTCAGCTTCCAAAAACTACAAATAGCCACAAATTGCACAAAATTCAAAAAACGATGTATATATTTATCAATTCACCACTTCCACTTCTTAATGCTTCTTTGTGCAAAACTGTTCATCTCTTTTGTGACAATTATATAACACTGTCTATAAGAAAATGAAAAGATAATTAAGATAATTCATTCTTTCTTCTATAGATGTGCATATGGCATGCATGAGTCATTATTTAAGCAACATTATTTACTATATTCCTGGCCAGAGCACACTCTTGAGTTCCTATTGATAAGAACTGAACCCTCACTGGCAATTTCACATTTATAATCACTGGAAGAATTTCCATAGACTAGCTTCTGTTTCTGTACATTTTAACCACGTTTCTCCTCACCACTACATACCTCTAGGGCTAGACACCCCATTCACTTCATGATAAAACCTCTGCCCATGCAGGTTCTTGTCACAATGCCTGGTAAGTTGGCATGGTTGATGGAATGGGAATTCCTGGAAGGCAGTCCTACACTGGGACTAGCCATACCTTAGCTAGATATGGAAGTGCCTATGGCCCGCATAAATATATCTGTCTAGAACTGCATCCCCTAGAATTTCTGTAGTCACTTCCATGCTGCCCTACACAGGTAAATATAATGAGGCAGCATTCGATGGAAGAGAAGACCACTTTCTTAACAAATTTCAGTTAAAATGTCTAGCTTTTGAAAAGTTTGGAAAACCCTGTAATTATAATGAACCCATCAATAGAGTCCCTCCCAGTCTCAAAAGGGCTCTGCAAGTAAGGGACCCATATGACTCAAATCCTTCGTGTCCCAGTGCAGTGAAATGAGCCTCTGTTTCTTCCCCAGCCTTCCTATTTTCCCTGTACTATTTACTCTCTCCCTCACAGCCGTTCCCCAGCTTCTTTCAGTTTCTCAGTGTGGGGAAAATGAGAGGCATTTGGTTTTATATGTGATCTGTATAACACCTTGAAAACTATAGCTACGAGTTCTTATTGCATATTGGCAAAAAAAAAACATAGTGATGATAATTGCTGCAAAATGAGCAATTACCAAGATAAAGAGAAATAGACTTTGCTTAAGATATATTAATATATCGCCTCGAATTAGAAACCAATGTGTAGATATATTTTTTAAATTAAGCATATGCAAAGAATTTGAGAATTTTGCTCCTCGAACATAAACCCAGACCCCAGTTTTTTATTATCCCTGTGGAATCAAAACTGATTAATTAGAATTATCAGAGGATGGCATCATTTATGTAATTTTTTGTCTAACTTAAAATCCTTAACTAAAATATTCTTTGCTTTCATTCTGTAGTGTTCAGAATTTTGCAAATTTTTTCATCCCTCCTGCTGTCCAGTCAGTGGCTCCATACCACATTGTAGCATCAACAAGGCTATTTCTCTGCAAAATGCTCTCTTACATACACTTAATAGCATTTGTGATCTTTTCTTTGGGGGAAAAGGGACAGCAGTGAAAAAAAGAGTTCTCACTGAGAACCAAATCACCAGACCAGACCATACACTTCCCCAACACAAACAATGCAGTAGAGTCTGGTGGGCCATCCTCAGCTCCAGTGAAGTTCACGGGTTTTTTCTTGTTGTTTTGTTTTTCCCCCCAATTTACAGCTCCCACTCTGTGCAAGGTTGCAGGTGTGAAGCAGCTGTGTTCAAGGTAACATCTCATACATTTGCAGTGTGGCAGGTTGGGGGCTTGCATCTTTCTAGTTTTCCTATTTCTTTTCTTTCCTTTCTCATTTGAGTTTGTAGGATTTCACTCTAGTACTCAATGGCCATGATGGCCAGGGAGCACTTCCTTTAATTCACCGTGAAATCCTCCCGTTGTAATATCAAGGAGCTTTCTTTCCTGTTGTATTTGCTATATGTTTGCGTGCAGCTGGCCAATCCATTCTATGTTAAAACCTTTCATGAACTTGAAGATTATTATTATATTGCCTCCTTTCTCCCTTATATCTCCTCCCGGCCATAGAACAAGCCTCCCTTGTTTGCTGTATTATTTCTTGATTACAAAGTATTTTATCAGATCTATTTTTTTTGTATTTACCCTATCCTCAATTTCCCCATCTTTTCCTGAACAGAACGTCTCACTTTGGGTATGAAATATAAACAGAAGGAATATTGGAATATAATAAAATGAGAGAAGACTGAGGACTATCATAAGAGGAGAGGAATAAAGAATATAAGGGACCAGAGGAGAATACAACAAGAGGAAAGAAAAGTAACTGTAGACACTGTCTTTAGACAGACCAAGAGTTAAGCCTTGGCTCTGTCACTGACCTTCAAGTTACTGAACACTTCAGTTCCTTAGTATGTAAACTAGAGGTAATTCATTGGGGGTATTGTGAGAACTAAATGATGTGCTACATGAAAAAAAAAAAAAAAGCTTTCCTGAAACCCAAAAGCTCGATAAATGTGCTATGCTTGCCCCACTCAGATTTCCTTGAATTCTTTTGAACATTTCTGTGTATTTCTTCCTGCTCTGTGGCTTTTATTTCCAATGGCCCTGTACAAGACTCTCCTTGGGAGGGTGAGCCCTGGACTGTCAGAGGATAAGGAACTGGGAATTTACATGGCCCTGGGGTGGACCTCCACAGTGACTGATGAGGTAAGTGTATGAAGACCCAACCTCCAGCCAGGTGCCTCATGGGGGGCAATCAGCCCCAACTCAAGCTCCTTTGTAGGAAGAGGCTAAGACTCTTACCATGGGCTTGACCTGAAGCTCACATGTGGCTTGGTTTCTTCTCTTTTCCTGCCATGAAGCCCCTACTCCCTCATCGGTTTCCCCTAGGGTACTTCCTTAATATATCAGCTGTATAAAAAGCCTCATCTCAGAAGCCGCCCCTGGGATCATGACCTAAGACAGTTACCAATGCAATGATCATCCTTGCTTCCTCACAGTGCAAGTTGTTCAAATAACCTCGGTTTAAGAAACATAATACTGATTTTCACTCAGGTGAGCCAACAGTATTCTAGAAAAAATTCCCAAGTAGGGTAATTTCCTTATCTCATCACACTATAACAAACAAACATACTATAACACTATAATCCTTAGTGAATTACTAGAAGCAAGGGAGGTTTTAAGTAGGTGGCATGGACATTTCTAGAATAATTCAAAGTCATTCATTCATTAGAAATTGCCTTGTCGGGAGTTCCCGTTGTTGCACAGTGGTTAACGAATCTGACTAGGAACCATGAGGTTGAGGGTTCGATCCCTGGCCTTGCTCAGTGGGTTAAGGATCCGGCGTTGCCGTGAGCTGTGGTGTAGGTTGCAGATGCGGCTCGGATCCCGCGTTGCTGTGGCTGTGGCGAAGGCCAGCCGCTACAGCTCCTGTTAGACCCCTAGCCTGGGAACCTCCATATGCGGCAGGTGTGGCCCTAGAAAAGGCAAAAAGAAAAAAAAATTACCTTGTCATTCCTCACCCTGTTTCTGTACTACTGAGCTTCTGAGGAATAAAACCCTTCCTAGTCTGTGGCTGTGACTCTGACCTGCTTTTAGAAAAAATGTAGTTTCCGGAGTTCCCACTGTGGCATAGCAGAAACAAATCCCACTGGTATCCATGAGGATGCTGATTCGATCCCTGACCTCACTCAGTGGGTTAAGGATTGGTCGTTGCCATGAGCTGCGGTGTACATCACAGACGTGGCTCCGATCCAGCATTGCTGTGGCTGTGATGTAGGCCAGCAGCTGCAGCTCCAATTAGACCCTAGCCTGGGAACTTCCATATGCAGTGAGTGTGGCCCTAAAAAGGAAAAAATAAAATAAAATAAAATAAAATGTAGTTTCTTCGTGTCTAATCTCCTCTCCTTTGCAAGAGAGCTAGGATGAGAAACAGGGCCTTGGAACAAGGGCCTCTTATTCAACTCACCCTGGAGAAGGAGACAGGAGAATCAAACAGCTGCGAGCAAGCCCAGCCACACACTGAAGCTGGAGTGGGAGAAGAGTCTGAGGTCTTACAGAGACTGACTCGGGGCAAGAACAATGAAGACCACTCAGACTGCATCGTGGGTGACTGCCAGCCAGGCCCCCTGGGTCACTGCAACTGAGGTGTGCAAGCGTGTTAGGCTGGCTGAAGAGTCCAGACGCAGAGATTTTAGAGCTGAAGGCTACAGAGGGTGGGCGTTTCTTATGTCTCACTGTCAAGCCATCAGTCCTGAGGGGGCCGTTTAAGGAACTTAAAACAAATTAATTTGCTACTTTCTTGGGCCATCTCTGATATTTGTTTTCACCCTCCCCATTGCACTCGCCTCCTGGATTGGTCGGCAATTAGTCAATAAATCCACTGTCTCTACTTTAAATGGAAATCAGATAACCAATAGGAATCGGCATGTTTAGGGTTCCCCTCTGCCCTATAGGGCAGGTCCACATCTGTCCGATACTTACAGGAACTGTGTGATAGCTTGCTCTGAAGAGGCTGCATTTCAGTTAGTTGAGACTGCCAAAAACGCAGTCCCCAATATGCGAAGCAATGTGATCATTATTTTTCATGTACATTTGCCTTTTCTAAGTCTTACAGGACAAAGATCTACATTTTTTTCCATTTTAAAATTTTAAAATTAATCCCATCGCTCCCTTTTACCTGTTCTCATTCCAGGTAGGCTGAGTTTGAGGCCTTCTGAAAATCAAAGAGATATGCAGATATGTTTTAGCCAAACTTACCCTCCACTCTTGTAGCATAGAAATCCCATCGCTCCCTTTTACCTGTTCTCATTCCAGGTAGGCTGAGTTTGAGGCCTTCCGAAAATCAAAGAGATATGCAGATATGTTTTAGCCAAACTTACCCTCCACTCTTGTAGCATAGACTTCCTACCAAATCCACCCACACAATTGCAACCCCATTCATTTTTTTCAACTGGATTTGTACATTTAAATTGATAATTCGAGAGAGGATTTTTAACCTCTTACATTAAACCAATTTTGTTTTCTTTTCCAAAAGATGAGGAATCGCTGTTTATTTTTCCCTAGATTTAACTCTTGCCAAGGCCACAGCATGATAAATACATTGAAAAAGCAAAGCGTGTGTGCACACACGCACAAGCACACTTACACCAAGTTCGGGCAAGGCCTGTTTTCCTTGTTGTCATGGTTTCTTCTGAAGACTAGTACCTATGGTAATCCTATTTGGATGCTGTTCTAGTTTTTGTTTGTTTGCTTATTTGTTTGTTTTAAATATCATATCCCTTTCATACTTTAGGTTACAGAATGGTGCTGGTAAAGAATTTAGAACTCTCTTCCTCAGTCTCTTGTTCTCTCACCTCAGGCTGCTTTAGAACAAGGTCTTTTTATCCAGACTCATTCCTTTACTTAATCCACAGAGGCTGATGAAGTATCTTGGATTATTTAGACCTCGCGCCCAACAGAATAAAGTTCTTCTCAAAGTGATTTATGAGTTTGGGATTAGCAGATCCACACTGCATATAAAACAGACAAAAAACAAGGTCCTACTGTATAGCACAGGGAACTCTATCAGTATCTCGTAATAACTACAATGGAAAAGAATTTGAAAAAGAATAGATATGCATGTCAATCACTTTGCAGTGCACCTGAGACCAATACATTATAAATTAACTATTGTTCAATTAACTTTTTTTAAAGTTACTGATGAACTCTGTTAAATGAAATAGCTAAATCCCATTCCATGATTCTTGTCTTCTTAGATCTTTCAGCAACCTTTGAACGAAACGATCATTATTTCTGCCTTAAAACAAGTTCTTCACTTGGCTTCCAGTAAATTATACTCTTTTCGACCCCTCTCCCTTCTCAGCTTCAGTGGTTGATTTCTTCTTATCTCTCTGAGCCCCAGGGTTCAATCTACAGACCCCTCCCCTACGAAATGACCTAAGTGATCTCATCTCATCTCATGGTTTTAAGCCATCTATCTGCTGATGATCCTCAAATTTTTATCTCCAACTTTAGCCCCTTTCTCTCACCTCCAGACTCATATATCCAAGGGCTTATTTGGTAACTCCACTTAGATACCTAATAGACACACCACTCTTAACATGTCCTAGATGAGCATCTCAATTTTACACAGCTTTACACATATCTCCTCAATTTTACACATCTTTACACACACACACACACACACACACACACTCCTCTCCACTCTTCCCCATCGTAACTACAACTCCATTCAACCTGCTCAGTTCCATACCTATTTACATCAATATCCTGAGGAAATCAATACACTTTTCTAAGAGCCATCCTCAAATCCTATAGACTCTATCTTCAAAATACATCCGGAGCTTGGCTACTTACCACCCCCACTACCACCATCCTGATGCAGTACTTTCCAGATAATTTTAGCAGCATCTCAACTGACCTCCCTCCATCTGCCTGTGCCCCTTGTCCATCTAGTCTCAGGTAACATAACATCCAGAATAATCCTATTAAAATGTACAGAGGATCATCTCAGTCTCCTGCACAAAACTCTCCAGTGGTGTCCTGTGGGACTCAAAGTAAAAGCCAATGTCATTGCTATGATTTACAAAGTAGGCTTCATCACCTCTGTGACATCACCTATAACTCTCCCTCATTTATTCCATTCTAGTAATCGCAGTCTCTCTGTTTTCCCCACAAAAAAATGAGGCATGCCCCAGCCCCATAGCCTTTGCACTGGCTGTTTTCTCTGCCTGGATTACTCATCCTCTGGACACCTACGTGGATAGTTCTTCCACTTTCTTCAAGCGTGCCTTAAAACCAGCTTCTCAGTGAGGCTGTCCTGACCTCTCTGTCTAAAATGCCTCCTTCGCTCTTTCATTTATTATTAGCCCTTATCACTCTCAAACATGTCATTCACTTAGATATTTTGTTTACCCTCTGCCTCACTCACTGAAATACAAGTGCCATGAAGGCACAAGTCTTTTTCTGTTTTGTTCATTACTGAGTCCCCAGTTCCTCGTGCTGGAAGCATAATAGGTGCTTGATGGATATTTGCTGAATGAATTAATAATGGTCAAGAATACAGAGATAGTTTTATCTAACCCATCTCAGGTATCCAAATAAAAAGAAGGTAGTCAGAATAAGATTTGCTCTGGAAATGGATATAAGAATGGTCATGGGAGACCAGATGGGATCATTAACAAAGCAATTCAAGATGTCAGGCTGGAATTCACGATTTTCCAGCTTCCTTATGCTCCCCTATGTATCAGTCATTGGATGCACCTGGTCGGGAAGAAATGGATTTCACCCAAATCGTTCAGCACGTGATATTGCTAAGAATTTACCTTGTGCTAGATCACCTGCTGAAGCTTTACCAAGCCCTCAACTTTCTTCCATGCAGTGGGCATGGTGAATTTACTATCCAGAAGTACTAATTTATGGGATCTACATAGTGACCTTCTTTGAGGCATACGTAGACATGGAGTTTCTTGACCTTGATATATCAGAGAATTATGTGAAGTTTGTTTAAAAATGGGGTATTCATAAACTGATGACAAGCTGAGTGCCCCAGCTTGGCCGTTCAAATCCTTCTGCCTGATTCTCTTGCCCTTTGTTTTCCTGATTTTTACCATTCTCCTCTTTGCAAATTTTTTTTGCTTTCCTTTTGTTATTATTTTTTTTTTAAATTTGAAGGTGAGTAGCAGGGATTCCACACAGTTCACCTGAAAGCAACAGAAAATTAGTCAAGGAGTGAAGAAGTACCTGCAATTTTATTACTCAGTGGAGACCCATTTAGACAACTTTTTAGAATCGCGGCAAGTCTTCCCATGTTGTTTGTTTGTTGTTTGGTCTTTCTGTGTCTCAGATTCCATCATACCTAAGACTGGGGCGGGAGGGGGGCTTCCCTTCCCATATTGTCTCACCTGCAGGCATGAAGTTACCTACAGGCACTCGTGTGCATTAGCTGTTCATTTGAGGATTGGGGATATTACTATTAGGGTGTGGAAGATTTGTTTCATACAGGGAATTATGTAGCATCTTCAGGGGATCTGAGACCTAGAAAACAGCAGTCCTATTCAAGGAAGACCATGTTACCAGGGAGCCCAGTTATCAATCAATGTACCACAAAAATTAAACCGTCTCTTATAACAGCAGTGGAAGCACTGTGGGCAATGAATTCTTAGGGGGTGGCAAAACAGATGAAATCCAGTCATCACATTTTACAACAGATCTGCTGCTTGATAAAGTACAACTGGAGAGCAGGCTGTTAGCAATAAGGCCATTTCTAAGAATAAAATGAGAGTTTGTAAAAGATCCATTTGAATTATTAACTCCAAAAAGTGGCTGGAGAAGAAAATGGTTGTGGGTATCACTGGCTTTTCTCCTCACGTGTATGATTAGAACAAAGGGAGGCCCAGAAGAGCAGGGGAAAAGAAAGGAAAGCAAATTTCCCTCCGACATAAGGAGGCACATTTTCACGCAGTGCCTCGTAGATACATGGAGAGGCCACCTACCAGGTAAAGAAAAACACTGCGGCCATTGTGAAAGCAAGCAGATGCCAAAGCAGGGGAAAACCTCGCTCCTTTTTACCCGACACTGTTTCTCTCTCTCTTCTCTCTCTTTGTTTTTGCTTACAAAAGCATTCCTTTAATACTCAATGGACACCTCTAGCCTTTACTTTATTCTGCACCCTGTGGATTTCCACTCCCTGCTCCAGACAGGCCAATCCAGATTCCCTTTAAAATACAAGGCAAGTCGAAGTCCCAAGAAAACAGCCGAGGTGACCATGGCCATCTTCTCTCTGGCTCTGATGTTGCAAATGAAGGATATTAGTGTTTTGCAATTCAGTATTTTTCACCACCTCAATGATGAGATTGGAAATCTCTCCTCTGAAGGGAAGTAGAGAAACGTGTTCGGAGGTCACAGTGGTCGGTGCTCTCCTTTGACTTTTTGAGCCTGTTTCCTCTATGTTGTATGGAGACAAACACCTGCATCCTGATGCCAGAAAATAAAGAGCTTCATTATGGAATCCAGATCAGGGAAGGAAAAGAGCAACATACTATCACTTATATTGAAGACCCTGGGATAAAATTTGCCCTCTTCCTCTTCAGGAGGTCGTTCTCAGGACACTTCCACCTCTTCCTTTTCAAACCCTTTGAGTAGAATATTCCCAAGTCTTCTTTAAAGAATGTACAAAAAATGGGTCTGTCTTATTGACCTTAAATACTACCAATGAGTATGTGTCAGTGTCTCCTGTTTCCTTCAGAGTTAAAGATGCAGAACTTTCTCATGTAAAGCAAGTGAATATAAGTTAAATAATGCCTAAGAACATTAGGAACTAATTGTTTTTCTATTTTTAAAAAAGAGAGGAATAGAGTTTACATCTCGAATATTATAGACCCAATCAGGGCACTTCAAAAAAGACACTATAAGAACCAAGATAAGAAAAAAGTGCTCCTTGAGTTCCCTTTGTGGCTCAGCAGTAGTGAATCCGACTAGTATCCATGAAGACACGGGTTCGATCCCTGGCCTCGCTTAGTGGGTTAATGATCTGGCATTACCATGAGCTGTGGTGAAGTTCACAGATATGGCTCAGATCTGTCATTGCTGTGACTGTGGCGTAGTCCAGCAGCTGTAGCTCTGATTCAACCCCCAGCCTGGGAACTTCCATATGCCACGGGGTGCAGCCATACCAAAAAAAAAGCAAAAGCAAAAAAAAAAAAAAATGTTCTGGACATGTTTAGTTTTGAGGATGAAAAGAAAGCATATAATCAAAGATTTCACTACGGATAAATAAACTTACTCACCAAATTCTGGAATAACAGGAGTAAAGTACCTGAAGGAAGTAATTTGGGGTAGAATTATTGCAATAGTTTGTACTGGGTTGTGAGTTTTTTTTTTTTTAAGAAAATGTTTCATATCACAGGGTGAATACAGATTTAGAAAGCGTTTTTTTTTTTTTTTCTCTGACATTATATACAAGGTCGAAAGAAGACTTGGATTGATTTTATTTGTATTTATTTATTTTGTCTAGGCACTCATAAGCAATTTTTAATTGATTTATTAATCTCCACTTTAAGTTCAGTAAGACAGGTTTTGTTTTTTTGGGTTTCATTTTGTTTTGTTTGCTTTTTATTTTGGGCCACATCTGTGGCATATGGACGTTCCCAGGCTAGGGGCTGAATTGGAGCTGCAACTGCCGGCCTACTCTGCAGCCACAGCAATGCAGGATCCAAGCCGCATCTGTGACCTACACCACAGCTCACAGCAATGCCAGATCCTTAACCCACTGAGCAAGGCCAGGAATGAAAACTAGATCCTCATGGATGCTACTTGGTTTCGTAACCTGCTTGAGCCACAACAGGAACTCCTAGGTATTCTTATTATCATCATTTTTCGAATGGAAACTGAGGCTCAGAGAGGGTAATTAAACATCCTGATAACACAGCCATAGGTGGTAGAGTCTGGCTCCAGGATCTGTGCTCACAACTATTGCATCAGCTCTCATTCAATCACACAGTCAAAAATATTCTGTGAGCACCTCTGGGGGTGAAGGGGCTGAGCTAAGGTAAATTAAATAATCTCCTTTCTTCAAAATGTCTGCAGTTTAGAAGAGAGATGAGACATGGACAAAAATGCCTACATCCTAAAAAAGTTCATGACAAGCTACCTAAGAGAGACACCTGGGATATAAGAAGCAACACTAGAACCCCTCCCTGCAAGTGGTCTAAGGAGGGTGGGACATTGCAGAAGCAGAAGAGGAAGACTGAGGAGGTGGGGGGACCAACAGTCACATTGGAGGTCATTAGAAAAACAGCCTATAGTAAATACCACTCCAATGTTGAGAAAAGAGAGTTCTCCATGGGAGAAAAATCAATTCTTACAGAATGCTGTGTTTTTCCCAAACTCAACATGTTGTAGATTCAGTGAGGCCAGATCTCCTGGAGCAAAACTTGGCTCTTGCCTTCTTTTCCACTTGGACATCAAAGAAACTGACCAAGTATTTGCTCACTTTAAAAATATAGTTTGGAGTTCCCGTTGTGGCTCGGCAGGTTAAGAACCCGACATAGTCTCTGTGAGGAGGCAGGTTCTATCCCTGGCGTCACTCAGTGGGTTAAGGATCCTGCATTGCCACAAGATGCAGTATAGGTAGCAGATGTGCCTCTGCTCTGGTGTTGCTGTGGCTGTGGCGTAAGCTGGCTGCTGCAGCTCCAATTCAGTCCCTAGCCTGGGAACTTCCATTTGCGGCAGGTGTGGCTATACAAAGGAAAAAAATTATTTTAATAAAAAAAAATATGTATATATATAATTTAGCTACAATATACCCGTGAAGACTAAAATTAAAAAGAAAAAAAAAAAAAAGATGGTGATACTGACAACGCCAGGTATTGCCAAGAATAAGGTGCAAGTGAGAGTCTCATAAGTTGAAGGTGGGACTATAAAAAGATATAACCTCTTTGGAAAAAGGTTGAACTGTTTCTTATAAAATTAAATATACACCTACTCTATAACTCAGAAATTCTATCCCTAGGTATTTACCCAAAAGAAATAAAGACAGATGTCCAAAAAAAGGCTGTACAAGAAAGAAAACAATGTAGTTGAATCTGAAAATATTATACTGAGTAAAAGTAGCCAGATACAGGGGTTCCTGTTGTGGCTCAGTGAGTTAAGGACCTGATATAGTGTCTGCGAGGATGCAGGTTGGATCCCTGACCTCGCTCAGTGGGTTAAGGATCCAGCGTTGCCGCAAGCTATGGTGTAGGTTTCAGGTATGGCTCAGACCCAGTGTTCCTGTGGCTGTCGTAGCCTGGCAGATGCAGCTCCAATTCAGCCCCTAGCCTGGGAACTTCGTAAGCAGCTGGTGCGGCCATAAAAAGAAAAAGGAAGAAAAAAAGCAGTCAGACACAGAAGACTACAAGCTCTCTGATTCTATTTATATGAAGTTCTAGACTTGGAAAAGCAATTATTTGATGCTCAAATCAGAGGACAGGTTGGCCCTGGGTGGGTCGGTGTAGACTTTACTGGGAAGAAACATGGGGGGACTTCTGGACAACGGTGATAGTCTGTTATCTTGATAAGAGTTTGGGAGGCACAGATACATGCACCTGTCAAAACTCATTAATATCATTTAAGATTTATATACCACATAAATTTTACCCTGAATGACAAGAAAAAAGTCAAAAAGATATTGAATTCTAGTTAAAGATATGCATGATATAATATTTAGAAATTAAATGTCCTCGTGTCTGCCACTTACTTTGAAATGTATCAAAAAGTGTTATCTCTCCGGAGTTCCCGTCGTGGCTCAGTGGTTAACGAATCCGACTAGGAACTATGAGGTTGCGGGTTCGATCCCTGGCCTTGCTCAGTGGGTTAAGGATCCGGCGTTGCGGTGAGCTGAGGTGAAGTTTGCAGATGCGGCTCGGATCCCGCGTTGCTGTGGCTGTGGCGAAGGCCGGCGGCTACAGCTCCTGTTAGACCCCTAGCCTGGGAACCTCCATATGCCGTGGGTGTGGCTTTAGATAAAGGCAAAAAGACAAAAGCACACACGCACACACACAAAAGGTGTCATCTCTCTAATTACTTATCCATCAGTCAATATAGCAAAGTATATTAAGACGTTAATTACATGTTAATTATAGAATCTAACTATATATAGATCTATGAGTGTTCATTGTAATAGTCTTTCAACTTTTCTGTATGTTCGAAGTTTTCCACATAAAATGTTGGAAAAATACAGCTAAAGAATATATTAATATATATATTTAAAAGTACATTTGAAGATTTGATGTACCTACAAATTAAAGATAAGTACTTGGCAATGAGGAAAGCCTAGGTTTTTATTTTTCAAACTACTCTCGTTTCTCGAAGTGTGGTGAAGGAAAACAGATAACACAGAAGGAAATAACCACATAAGTCACACCACTAACTACAGAGCAAGACTGAAGGACCACAGTTTTATGGCACAAGACTTATATCTTATGTGTTTTAGAAGTAATTTGATGATAGAGTTCTAATTAAAAAAAAAAACTGGAGTAAATAAACCAAGGATATTAGAATATAAATACAGTCTCTGGATCCCTGAGAAATTGTTAAAGACATTTTTTGCTTGTTGTGCAGAAAATTTGGAAAAGCTCATGAGTGCAGAGTGAAGGAGAAGCCATCCACAATCCTATCCTCTCACCAAAAGAAAATCACTGTTAACAATTTGAGAAACTTATTTCCAATGATTTCTCTTTCCACATTGTTAACAGAGTTAAAATGGTAAATACGATATTTCAGTATAATGTAAATACATTCATGCGAATAAAAAACTGCTCATAGAGAATTTTAAAGGCTACATAACGCTGTTTTAAATGGGTATGTTGTATTTGGCTATGGAAATGTGAGTATATATGTTGTTTTAATTTTATTCAGCAATAATAATATTGAAAAAATGTCTGGGTGAAAAACTCTTTACATATTTATTCTTTTTAGGACAAAGAATTTCTGGAAATGTACATTGAGCAGAGCATATTAGTTGGCCTCTGGGTGAAGAAAAGTCCCCACATGCTCTTGACAAAGTGCCTTATTACTGCAGATAACTCAATGATATGAAAAACAGAGTGAGCCTCACCCCATGGTTTGCCAGCAACCCAGCAGCCCATGGAATGAGAATCATGAACTGTCTACACCTGTAGTTCATGCAAACACACACTTATGCACTGGACAGGAGGTAGGATGGTGGGGAGGAGATGCTGAACCCGGTTGGAAAGGTTCCTTTCTACTCCAGCAAGGAATGAAACATAATCTAAGCGAGGCAGGAGCCCAGCGCTGGAAGACGCAGCAGAAAGTGGATGAAGAGTTGTTATTCTCACAGTATGAGGCTGTGTTTGACCCCTTCCCAAGCTGAGGACCCTGGTGGGCATCCCTAGACAGAGCAGCCTCTGTATCCTCAAAGGATAAAGAAACCGTACCGTGTCAACAGGAAGGCGGATAAACCACGGAGCTGCTGAGGTCACCTTTAAAGGAAGTGGACGCAAGTAGGTTGAGTTTCCCATTTCCCAGTGGAAAAGCGTGAGGACCTTGGACAGGCACTCAGAAGTGGGGATCCTCAGCAAAAGAAGTTGAACTCAGGATATCCTGTCAGCAAGGTGAGAAAAGATTGGCATCTCTCTCATTCTTTGCCTTGGCAAATGACTCAGCTAGAGTGTGGCAGAGCCAGCAGGCTCCAGCTGGAGTGAGCTGAATGGTAACTATTTGGGAATTTTGCAAACCGGTTTGGTAACTTGAAGCTGGCTACGATGTGAGTTTTTACAGCGTGGAAATCCGCAAACGCCACATATGAGAGCTTTCTTCCCCATCCCTCCTGGAAATCTGATGTACCACCTCACCATAGCTCAAATCCAAAGCTCCTTTTGTGATTTCTCTCCCAAATTCCAGACCCAGTGATGTTAACTACATTCAGAATTAATTAGGTCCAAAAGAAAACTCAATATATTGTCTCCCAGTTATGATCTTATTTCTATTAACAATTTATCCTCTTAACAACCGAACTCTAAACTTCCTAATCATATTGGACACTCTGCTCAATAATAACAAGAAAGGGAAAAATAAGGTGGAGGAGAATTATTCAAGTGGCATTAATTTCTTAACACATTATGTCAGCCCCTGTAATAAGACATTTACAAACATTTTCACAATATCTCTTGAAAGAAGTTACTATTGCATTTCTGCAAAGGGAAAGCTGAAGTTCAGGGAGATTATGTTACTTACCCAAGTCTTCATAGCTAATAAGTTTCAGAGCTATGATTTGAATCCAGGGCCATCAGAGTACAAAATCCACTCATTCCCTTATGCCATATTTCAAACCAATCAGTTCCTAAATTCAGCTCTTAAGCCCTTTTTTCACTGTTTTTATGAAAGTGTTATTTACATACAATGAAATGCACTAATCTTCAATGTATATTGACTGTGTTGACAAATATATATACACAACATTTAGGAATGTGAGTGTCAACTCACACTCCTATCAAAATACAGACTGTTTATATCACCCTAAAGTTTCTTCCTTCCTTATTCCAGAGAATAACCACTGCTTTATTTCATCATAAATGAGTCTTCTCTGTTCTAGAACTTCATATAAATAAATTCATGCAGCACGTACTCTTTTGTGGAAGGTTTCTGTAGCTCAGCAGTTTGAGAATTATCCATGCTATTTGTGTATATCAGTATTGTGTGTTTTTTTTATTGCTGAGTGAAATGCCATTGTATGGATAAGTTAATGTTTTTGTCCACTTTTTTACTGACAGACTTATGAATTACTGGCTATTGTGTAGAAGGAAACTAGGAACATTCTAATACAAAATTTTTGTTGGCATGTGTGCTCATTTCCTTTTGGATAAAATCTAAAATTATGAGGTCTAACCCATAGGTTAGGTGTATTTTTACCTATACAAGAAACTGTCAGACAAATTTCCAAAGTGATTTTGCAATTTTATATTCTGACTAGCAGTATATGATGATTCTAGTTGTTCCACATCTTTGGCAACACTTAGCATTGTCAGTCTTTTTAATTTTAGCCATCTAGTGAGTATGTAGTGATAACTCCTTGGCTTTAATTTGCATTCCCCTAATGACATTTCCTTAATGACATTCAATGTAGATCTAGAGATCGAAGAAAACACAGGAATATCAGGAATATACCTTTGTGATTTTAGAGTAGACAAAAAGTCCTTTGACAGGACCCAGAAAGCACCAACTTTAAAAGAAAAGACATGTATATCTGTAAATTTCAAACTGATCTATCTTCAAAGCTTGAATTGTAGATCTCTTAAGTAATTGCATCTAATCTAATTTTGAAAAAGAAAATTGTATGCATATATATATATATATATATGGCTTCATCAAAGTTAAAACCTTAAGAAAATGAATAAACAAGCCATTTTCTGAGAATAAATATATATACATACAAAGGACTTATATGCAGACCATGTAAACAACTCTTTCAAATCAAATTAAAAAAAAAATCCAATGAGAAATTATGGACAAAAAACTGAGCAGGTACTTCATAAAAGGCATGCAATGGCCAAAAAGTACATGAGAAACATTCTCATAGCTCTTCATCTTTACCTTTTCGAGGAGCCCATCATTTTGTATTCTGTACTACAGTTTGAGTAAGTATACCTCCAAACTCAATCTGTAAACCACTTGAAAGCAGAATGAATATTTGAGGCATTTTTGTACTCTCGGGGTATATATAATGCGTGGAAACAGAACAGGCTAACAAATATTCTTCAACTGTTGACCAAATTATTTAATAAGGTATCTCAAGTCATTTTAGCTGATTATTAATATTGTGAGCCAATGATGCAGTAGTATTAAAGCAGAGCCAATAGAGAAGAAATAAAACAGATGGCAAGAAGAATAAGCCTAAGGTGGGGGGGGGGGATATTTCCCATAGGCAGATGAAATGACATTTCAAGGGTTAGTGTAAAATATAAGAGGAAATAGGGTTAGTGAAATAAAACGACAAAGATAATGTGAAACAAAGCTTTCCAAAAATAAGACACCTTCTCTTTTGCATGGGCAACTCATCTCTGTGCGGGTAATCTTGCATCTATGAAAGCTCAGGGGAAGCTATCAGACCAAAACAGGAAGCCATGCATGTTCTCTCAGGCGGAAGTCACCAAGACGTGCCTCTTGTGTATTCTGATGTGCATCCTGCTTGCCCCAAAACTCAGATTCCCTGTCAAAAAAGAGACCCAGAAAATGCACACTGTGTTAACAATAGTATATTCAGAGTCTGGGGACATCTTGGAATTCCCAACATGCCATAATTTGAATTCCTATCCGGCATGTCCTCCCTGAAAGAAAATGTGTTCACTGGGGCACTTGTGACTGACTTGTGTGAAACTTGCTGATTCCCCATGATTCGTGAACTACTGTTCAATATTTACAGTAACTCTGAAAGGAATTTTCTAGAAGTAACGGCTTACATGAATCATAGTCATAATTATTTGAAAACAATTACGCACTCTGTTAGAAATAATGACTTCAAGAACCAGTTCTTTTCAGGAAAAAAAAAAAATCCCTGAATATATTCCAATGGTCTTATTTCTGTCCCAGATTTCAAATGATTTATACTATTTGTATAAATCATTTGATTCCCATGTATTTTTAGTTTTTTTTTTTTCTTCTTCCCTGATCAGAACTTTGACACACACGGAATTTCTGACCAATAGGAACAATTCTCATGACTTTTCCTTTTTGAGAGTCTCAGGATGGGGGAAAAAAAGGAAACCTACCAAATAAACTAAATTACATTTCATGACTAGAGCAGTAAACAAGAGGATTAGAGGGACACTCTGGGTGGGGTTCACACAGGTCCTGGGAAAAGAAGGAAAAACAGAAGAGTGTTTTTTTTTTTTTTAAGAAAGGAGAGTTAAAAGATTTGGAATACCCTTAAAAAAATGACATCCCAGAACTCTAAACTGTGTGTGTGTGTTTGTGTTTTGGGATGTGGAGAAGAAGGTATATGAGAATCAGAAAAAAGAAAACCTTAAGTGAAAATTGTAATTTTGTCAGGAAGACCTTGTAATAAACATATTTATCTCTATTCAAGCAAAACACACCCAGATAATTAGCAGAACTCCTTAAGTAATATGACCTCAGCCTAGATGCCACCTCAGAAGCACTATTCTGCAATTGAATAGAGCCTTCTAAAATGCACACACACACACACTTTAACACCAGACTTGACACCTTAGTAAGGGAAGAAGATGGAAATAGCAAAATGGCAGAATAATCTTAAACCTGTTAGGTGGACATGCTTACAAACTTCAAACCACTCTCTTGATGTTTCACTTCTTTCTCAAGGTTTCTCAGTGAAATTGAAAAAGAAGCAATCATGTTGTGGCCAGGGATGGGAGAGAACAAAAAGTAAATAGTTCAAACTTCTAGACTGACATCAAGGTAAAAGCAAATTCATTCCAGTTATTCCTGTCTTTGTCCTTCCAAATTATAAATAGACCAAGGAGGCATGTTCAAGGATCCTCTGCTCTCTCTCCCTTTCAGGGCAAAAACGTTGGCTTAGATTTTTCAACAAATCTGATGCATTCCTATTAATATATGTATATCATTTTTTAGATCTTTCACATTGTTCAAATGCTCAAGGAGAGCCTATTGTACTGAAAAGGACTTCTCTAGTTTATATAGATCCAATTTTCCACTTTTGGCATTTCAGACTTCTCTAAAATGTAGCGTATCAGAATAGAATCCCATCTCACCATCAGTGAATGGGTCTCCCACACCCAAATGTCAACCTTCAGCGTGTTATTTTTGTATTTCAACTTAGAATCTTTATGTGACTATCTATCCATTTCTAAGTTGAATTTTGCCGGGTGGTTTAAAGCATTTACATCCTTTCACATCTCTTCTTTAAGATGCTTAGTTTAGCATCTTACATTTTCCCAGCAGGGTTTTCTTCCTGCATAATTCTTTGGCACCCCAGGCGGCAGGCTCTGAAACAGTTGTTGGGCTTTCTGTGGTTCCCAAACTCTTCCAAGGAATATGGGCAACTTGGGAGCAGCCGGAAGGATTTGGTGCCTGGGGTCATGTGCGCTGTTTGTGTAGTGAATTAGCACCTCAGAAAAAAAAAAAGAAAAAAGATGTAAAGAAGGTGTTCCTGATGGTTTGAAGGGCAGAAGCAGGAAGCCCAATCAATCTGTTTCAGCACTATTTGGTGTTCCATCAGCACTACCCACATTTCAGATTCTGGTTTCGTAACCTCGATGTTTGTCACGAGAATTGACACCATTTGAAGTTATAGTTTAGATGTCAGTTGGAATCCGTGATCTTGGGGGAGGTTTTAATAAGTATGTGGTTTATCGGGTCATAGAAGAGTCTAATGCCTGTCTTATTCCTTTCTGCTCCTTTACAGGGATGCAGAGCAAATTTTTTAGGGACCTCCGTACTGACATAGATGTTTTTAAAATTCTGTGCTTTAGCAATATATCTCTAATGACTGTTTTAAGATCTAAATATCTGAAACATAAATGGTGAAAAAGACACCTGCAATAAGGTGGTACCTAAGGTAAGGCTGCCTCTAGTTATCATCACATAGCACCAGCTATGTGATGATAACTAGAGGCAGTCATAAGACTAAGACAGTTACATACAGCTAATCTTTATAATAATGCCACAACCTAGGTATATTCTTTATATTTTACAGATAAAGAAACAGAGCCTTTACATTGCTAAAAGCATATCACCTTGACCCCAAAGCCTAGGTTTTTGACCAGTACCCTATACTGCCACTCTTTGTAATACATTTAAGTATACTTTGAAAAGGTATTGCACTCTGTAAATGTCAGGTAGTGTTATTATGGCTCTTGGAAAAGAGCCTTAATCTTACACTATTCTTATCGCTACTCTCTAAAGGAAGAAATGCCTTAAAGTGGTTTGAATGGCACAGCCATCCTTGTGAGTAATTTAATCGAGTGTAGTTATACCTTTTGGAATCAGGTGCAGGAATACTTCAAAGCAGTGTTTTACAATTTCAAGAACTCACGATATGGGCCAGTGTCACCTGCAGCTGCTGTTACCCACTCCTGAGTGTGGAGAAGGAAAAGCCCAGGCAAAAAATCACAAACAGAACAACTACTTCAAGGCTGACGATGGCCTAAAATGCCTACATTTTTCGGCTGTGGTTGCAAAGAAAGCGTTTGCTTTCTGAGAGCACGTCAGCACGGGGTCAGTTCTCCACCCTTTGGAAGATACCTATATGTTAAAGTCTCTAAGGAAAAAGCTCTGTTTCTGGGACACCGCGAGTTAAAGGCCTCTGTTTCTATCATCCACCAGCATTATTTTGAAGTGAGATGTCCACTGGAGGTCAAAGGTCAAGACTCCTGAAGCAGAAAACACCAATATGTTTAGTATTCCCTTTAACACTCCTCCAACTTTTGTGGATATGACATTTAATAGTTTAAGGGTTATGGGTTTCTGGAAACATCTCTCTGGAAGAAACATTATGTCAGTGGTCCCTGAAATAGAAAAACACACCACTGTTGAGACATGACAGTGCTTTTGTGAACAAGTTGATAATTTGGGCAGCAATAAGCAATTGCAAGTTATCAATAATTGCTTTTTATTAAGCAAACAAATTTCAGCAATATCTCTCCAATAAAATAGTGCATGTATGACATGGATCCTTTATTTTTTATCTCTGTATTTTTTATTGAAATATTGTTGATTTATAATGTTGCATTGGTTTCTGGTGTACAGCAAAGAGATTCAAATACACACACACACACACACACACACACACACATATTCTTTTTCAGATCCTTTTCCATTATAGATTGACATAGATATTGAATATTGTTCCCTAAGCTATACAAATCTTGTTTTTTTTTTAAATCTATTTTATATACAGTAGTGTGTATCTGTTAATCCCAAACTCCTAAATGATTCCTCCTCCATACTTCCCCTTTGGCAATCATACACTTGTTTTCTATGTATGACATCAACACTTTAGCTGAAAAGAGAAATTAATCTGTTATTGAAGCAACCAAAGCAATCTAAATTATAGCTGTGAATCTGGTCTCATCCATAGATTAGAGGAACTACTTTGTTGATCTCAATGGATTCTTGAATTTTTGAGAATTTCCTCTCTCCCTCTCTCTCTCTCTCTCTCCCTCCTACTTTTTCTCTCAGTTGACGAAGAGTCTGCAGGCCTGAACCAATGTAGTAAGTGTCTATTAAGGCATTCAGATAGAGCCAGCACGACTACAAACAGTTTCTATCACTTGAGAGGGGGTGTCAGTACATCCTTCTTGACAAGGTAAGATACCTGTGATCACGCACCTTCAGGAGAGAGCAGATGGGATGTGTTTGGGTGAGAAAGGGGAATAAACCAACTTGGGGACCATCCAAGCCAAGAGTAGCTCGGGAACGGAAATTGGAATATGGCTCAGAGCTACGGTGGCCAACTGATTTCTACCTCTTTCTGATGTTTAAATTCTTATTAAAAAACCAAGTGGCGAAGCTGTCCACCATACCTACTTTCAGCACTTTTACCCCCTCTGCCTGAAGGAAGTCTAATTTATTGTTGTATACAACCCTGACTTGTTTTCTGTCATTACCAGGTTTATCCCATTTTGTTTTACACTGTACTCTCCTTCGTTCTGGCAGAGAAACCATGAAAATTTCAACTTCCCCAAGGACACTGTGAGGAGAATCTATGGTGGTTTATGTCACTTCTATCAGCCTCTATCTATAGAGACAGTGGGAAAGATGATAGATTCTGTGTAAATTATTATTCCTCAAAGACGAGGCCTTTGACCAATTAACATACACTTCTTAGCCTTTAAAACAATGTGGGAACATCTGTAAGAGATTTCCGCATAACTAACTAAAACCCTGTGCGTGTGTGTGCGTGCGTGTGTGTGTGTGTGTGTGTGTGAGAGAGAGAGAGAGAGAGAGTTGGGGATGATCAGATGGGCAGGTAGGCAAGTATGCATGCACATCCCTTATGTTTGGGTTAGAAGCTAGAAAGAGTTGAAAATTAAAAGTAATAGGCAAACGCTCGAAAGTCTAAGAACTGTTTTCAGTTGGAATCTTAAAGAAGGGTTTGAGTGGTTCATAGTCTATCTAAAACAGTTTGTTCATAAATAATGAATGTTGAAAAGGCAGAATGCCTAAAGTCCCTTTACCTCAGAAAGGAAATTTATGATCCCTTCAAAGTTTTAAATCATTTCAGGCTGTGTAAAAAGAATACCTTTAGGTATTTTTCCTGACCTAAGTTCTACTCTGCAAACTTGCTAGAACTGTATTCCATATAAGGGAGGGTTAATCAGCCTCAGCACTGCTAATATTTTGGACCAGATAATTCGTCGTTGTCAGGGGCTATCCTGTGAATAGTAGGATGTTTAGCAACATTCCTGGCCTCTATCCTCTAGATTCTTAGTAGTAACCCCACCATCAGTTGTGAGAATCAAAAATGTCTCCAGATATTGCCAAAAGTCCCTTGAAAAAGATAGGGACAAAACCACGCCAGATGAGAACAGCTAACATAAGAATAACTCTGTATGTAGTGTGTGTGCAGTGGCAGAGAGGCTTGGTCTTACTGAAAACACTAATATAAGATAATTTCACCCTTAAATTTGATATTGCACATTGAGAAACATGGCTGCAAGAGTTGGCATCTCTTCCTGTAAGAGGCAGAATGTATTTCTCCTCCCTTCAAATCTAGCCTTGTTTTTAAAGAGCTTTGACAAAAAGTACATAAATAGCATCATGTGACATCTGAAGCTAGGACTTCCAGATTCCAATTTGCTCTCTTGGAGTGCTTCCCTGGAACCACCATGTAAGGAAGCCAGTGGTCTCCTTAGAAAGAAAAACAAGGATGCTCCAACCAATGGCAAGGAACAACAACCAGACATGTGAATGAGGCCCTCTTGGGTTTTGCAGACCAGCTGATTCTCAAGCTAATTCAGCCTGGTGAGTGAACCTGGGTGAAACCAGCAGAGGAAATAACCAGCCTACTTTTAGAATCGAGAAATAAGGAATCGTTCCTGTTTCAAGCCTCTAAGTTTTGGGGTAGTTTCTCATGCTGCAAGAACTAACATGGTTCCCCAGTATAGACCTAACTTATACTGCTTTTGAGAAACTCCTGTGTGAAATGTGGAGCACTGGATACAGAAAAATGAATGACTTCTGGTTAGAGTCACGAACTCAGAGACTTCATAAGCTTCTCTATAGCACATGTGTACATCAGATACTAACTTTTCAGGACTTCATTCGACTAAATTAGGAAAACACGCATTTATGCAATTATCAACAATATACAAAGTACCTAAGGGGTTGAGAGGGGAGGCTATAGCTCATAGTCAGATGCTGCGAGAGACAGATGCAGTGATGCCAGTGGAGCCTGCCATGTCCTCGCTTTATCCTCTGCCCTGTGTCCAGCTCTTCTTCCCAACTGCTGGCCCTGCTGACCAACAGCTATCCCAAACTGGACTCTGCTGGCTCTCCTTTGTAATGTAGCTTCAGCATCTGGGCACGCTTAGCTTCCAGATTTCCCCGTCAGTAATCACTGGTCCTCCTGCAGAGTGTGTCAAAAGGGCTGGCTGATGGTTTCTATCTGATCCTTCAACTCTTCCTTTTGGACTTCTCTCCAACTTCTCTCCATTTGTGTAACATCTTCCTGTACTAGGTCCTTTATATTTGATACTGACAGTGTTTTTGACCTCCAAATCAAACCAGGGCAGCTAAGGTAACCCAAGAGTTCAAAAAAGAGGAAATGCTGAGAATAGATTTTGCTCTAGCATTCTATGTGATCACACTGAATTTTGAGGATCACAGTTTATTTGATTTCTTAGTATCAGTGACACTGGAAAATGTCCCCATGTTATCATATCACACCATCCCCTCATTCTCCACCTAGTCATGGAGAAGCCAAGGATGAAGAAAACATTAAAATCACTCCTGCTCCTTATAGTTGTTCCTGTTATAAATCCAAGAGGACTCAAGAGGTAGCAAAGGGGATTAATACACTGTCTAAATAGATACAGATCTCATGGGCAAAAACTGTATCAAAGAATAGGAATCAGGGCATTTTAAAATCAGAAGTAGAGAAAAAGTAACACTGGGCATTTACTGAGACTAGATAATGTTGATGCCTTTTGAAGGGAGATGTATCTCAGGAATAATTTAAATAGGTTTCGGAGCCTGTCATAAATACCAAAATACCACAAGAAAAATATGTAGGCAAATGTAACCTTGAGAGGCATAAAGCAGTAAAGAATAAAAAATTTTCTGTAAGGCAAACTGAAATGTGTCAGGGAGAAACAAATGCTACAAGTTTGGTAAAACTGAGCGTTGGACTTCTGAAAGTACTGTATGTGCAAAAAAGTTATGTTCATGGTATATTCCACAACGGTTAGAAGAAATTTTGAAATTATAAAAATAAGGCTGCAAGCCTAGCATTCTGAACTGTAGAGAGTTTTTTAAGCTCAACAGATTAAGTCAAACATATGCTATTTGTGTTTCTTATGTTTGGCTCTAAATGGTTAACCCTGGGCCAAATTGGATGGAAGATCTACACAGATTCTAGGGGACATCAGAAATCACCTGGGGGCTTGTTTAAAATATGCCGCCTGGACCCACATCCAGAGATCCCAATTCAGCGGATCCTGAATGGAATCAGGATATTTCCACTTTTTGAAATATTCCAGGTGATTCTGACTTATATAGCCCAAGATCATACCTTGAAAAACAGTTATCTGGACCCAGTAGAATGAGTTCCCAGGCTCTGTGCTGAGTATGCTAAGTGAAAATATCTAAATGTTATTTTAAAGTATAAAAATACCACATAATGTCCATAATGACACTTGGCTGAAGAAACATTTGCTTGGTTCCCAAGTAAAATGCATGAAGATCATTACTTGTGTCTGTGTATACCCATGAGTGAGTGTGTGTGTGTGTGTGTGTGTGTGTGTGTGTGTGTGTGTGTGTGAACATCCTGCACTGATACTCCTTGGCTGTTGGCAGTTCTGTCTCATATGTGAAGATATGAGGGCCTCAAATATGCTAGCAGACCCAGGAAGATAGCCCCAGAAGAAAGCAGAACTTTTCTGAAATAGTAAACTGTTAATTCCAAAGAGATGTATAAAATTACTCATGTGACTGTACAGATTAAGGAAAATCTATATTTTCTTTATTACGGTATATTTTGAAAAATTAAGGACAAGAGTTAACTCTGATGAGTTTACATTTGGCAAAGGGGGAAAATGTGGAAACATCCGTCTTTCAACAATGGCAAGGAAGTTTGCACTTTGTATTTAAGGATTTTGCAATAATTCAGGTGTGGACTGGGATATCAGTCATCTACACATGGCGTCTCAATTTTTCCTATTTTTTTTTTGTGAGTGGAAATGTCATTGCATTTAACAAGGACAAGTGTTTCAAATAGTCTCTCTTGCATCCTTGCTTTATAGACTTTGTTCCGTCTGCCTGAAATGCCTTCCCTGTACCTTCTTCACTTAATTAAATCCTACTTTTGCCTGAGACTCAGCTTAAACTCCACCTCCCTAGGACTTTCCCTCAAATGCCCCCCATTCCTACCCACTTACCCTTAATATCAGTGGTTGCCTCCATCACTGCCCAGCGACCCCAATGTCTGCAGCATCTTTGCCTCCACCAGTAACCTCTGAGTGCAATGAGCCTGAAAGCTTCACCCTGGTTGTTTGTATCTATCTATTTCCAGTTAAATAGTAGGGGTTAAAAAATCTGCATATAAGTGGATTTTTTCGAGTGAAATTATTAACATTTGGTAAATCCCAATGAAACATAATATTTGTGCCTGAGTGTTGGTTGCACGTATACAAAAGACCAAGAAGTTGGAGCTCCTATCGTGGCTCAGTAGGTTAAGAACCCAACTAGTATCCATGAGGATGCAGATTCGATCCCTGGTCTCACTCAGTGGGCGTTGCCGCAAGCTAAGGCATAGGTCGCAGATGTAGCTTAGATCCAGGGTTGCTGTGGCTGTGGTGTAGGCTGGCAGCTGCAGCACTGATTCAACGCCTAGCCTGGAAATTTCCATATACTGCAAGTGCAGCCCTAAAAAAAAAAAAAAAAAATGCAAGAGGTCAGCAGTTGCAAGATGTGTAACTACATTCAGAGAAGCAAATATAATAACATATTGCAAACCCACAGCAGCAAACGTGTACATCAATACACAACTAAAAGAGTAGCATGACCTGCCATGTTAAACAGCTACAAAGTGGGATCAGAATTTTTTTCCCATTACATTGCACACACTGCACACCCACATACTTCTGCGCACACACACACAAACACAGTCAAAGGCAATGAAGTTTTCTGATTCTTTTGTTTGCTCTGTCCAGCACCTGGCACAGAGCTAAGCAAACACTGATGTCCCAATTTCCTTTGCTCTTATTAATAGGAATAGTTTAGTACTATTCTTTGAGGTAAGTGTACAAATTCTCCTTACCCAAAATAGGAAAACAAATAAGTACTTGATTTTCAAAGAAAAAGCATAAAATATTTCCTTTCTACACCTGAAATACAAGACAAAATCAATGATATTTCAATAAAAAATAAAAATTGGAGTTCCCGTCGTGGCTCAGTGGTTAACAAATCCAACTAAGAACCATGAGGTTGAGGGTTCGATCCCTGGCCTTGCTCAGTGGGTTAAGGATCCAGCGTTGCCGTGAGCTGTGGTGTAGGTTGCAGATGCAGCTCGGATCCCGCGTTGCTGTGGCTGTGGCGAAGGCCAGCAGCTGAAGCTCCAATTAGACCCCTAGCCTAGTAAACTCCACATGCCGGCGGGTACGGCCCTAAAATGACAAAAGACCAAAAAAAAAAATCCTTTCCATTGATAAATTTATTTAATATACAATTTCATTACTAAATTAGTATTATTTACTTTGGTCCAATTTTACATTTGTTTTTACTGTTCAAAACTTTTTTTAAAAAGCACGGACTGCTTATTCGTTTTTTCTTCCTTTCTCCCACTGCAAGTTGAGCTGTGCAACACCAAACAAACTGTGGTTAAGGAAACGAGTTTTGCTCTTAATCAATTAAATTAAAAGTTGGCATATGAAGCGCATAGCTCCTTAAAATAAAGACTAAATAAAGAAGCAGTAGTTTAATATTTAGACAGTGAGACAATAATCAGAACATAATAAAAACAGACATCTTTAAATAGATAAAAGTGACAATTCTATATAATGCATAGGGTTTACTCCAATAACCTCCAAAATTAATATCTCATGAAAGAGTGAGTGCAAATCACTGCATCTTATTCAGTGCAATCAGATTGAACCTGAATATAAAGCTATCATTGGAAAGGAATATATATCCTCAGCAAACAAATATTATTCAGGTAGGAAGATGAACACACATGGGAAGGGAAACATGTACATATTTCAAATGAAAAACTGCTCATTGAATGAAAAAAATTAAAAAAAGATTTCAAGTATTTTGAACACCACATTCACCTCAAAATCCCTAATCATTCTTACTCTTAATTCTTAGTCTTATATCTTAAGTCTTAATCTTATAGCAAAAAATATATTTTGTTTAAAAATGGGCAGAAGAACTGAATAGACATTTTTCAAAGAGGAAGTGCAGATGGCCAACAGGCACATGAAAATATACTCAACATTGCTAATCACCAGGGAAATGCAAATGCAGACCACAAGGAGATGTCACCTCACACCTGTCAGAATGGCTGGCTTCAAAAAGCCTGCAAATGGTGAGGCTTTGGAGAAGTGGGAACCCTTGTCCACTGTTGCTGGGACTGTAAATTGGTGCAGCCACTGTGGAAAACAGCATGGGGAGTTTCTCAATATGATAGATATTATATGAGATCACCTATATGTAGAGTCAGAAAAATAGAACAAACTAGGGAATATAACATAAAAGAAGCCAACTCTGTAGTTCCAGCCATGGCGCAACAGGATCTCTGGCATCTTTGCAGCGCCAGGACACAGGTTTGATCCCTAGCTTGGCACAGTGGGTTAAAGAATCCAGTGTGGCCTAGGTAACAGCTGCGGCTTTGATCCAATCCCTGGCTCACCCTGAGAACTCCATATGCCGCAGGTGCACCCAAAAACAGAAAAAAAAAATAAGAAGAAAAGCTGATTCACAGATATAAAGAAAAAACCAGTGGTTACCAGTGGAAGAAGGGCAACATCTGGATAGGGGTGTGGGAGATACAAACTATCGGGCCTAAGATAGGTTCAGGGATATATTGTGCAGTGTGGGGAATGTAGCCAATGTTTTGTAGTAATGGTAAATGGAAAGTGATCATTCACCATTGTGTGAAAACTTTAAAAACTAAGACTGTTTTTGTCAACATAAATATTCCTGAGACTTCTATACATTACATTGTAGACAGTACTTTGTTTGACAGTGTATACACTTAGAGACAGGCATATGGGGAAACTCGTTTTTACAAGAATATCTTAATAAAACGCAAAGTCTGAAAAAATTGGGTTGCTTTACAGTCGAAATTTTGAACTTGAGGGTGTTCCGGCTGTGGCTCAGTGGTAATGAATCCGACTAGTATCTACGAGGATGTGGGTTCCATCTCTGTCCTCGCTCAGTGGGTTAAGGATCCAGCATTGCCGTGAGCTGTGGTGTAGGTCGCAGATGTGTCTCGGATCCTGAGTTGCTGTGGCTGTGGTGTAGACCAGCAGCTGTAGCTCTGATTCGACCCCTAGCCTGGGAACTTCCATATGCTATGGGTGGGGCCAAAGCAAAAAAAAAAAAAAAAAAATTGAATTTGAATACTCTGCCTTCGATTTTACATTAGGAACATTTTGAAAGAAACAATCAAAAGACATTTTCATAAAGCATCATCACACATCCATTTCCTTGTCAAACTCATTCGTCTCCTTTACTGATCTAGGCATCTACATTACTAACTCATCCATTTGAATTTTAACACCTGCTCCACATCTGCCTGCCAGGATGACCTCAGTACTTTGCCATACATGGGACTGTGAATAGAGCAAGTATTTTTATTACCTTTATTATTATATTCTTTATCATAAAAAATGGGAAAACATTTTAATTGTTTTTTAAATTAAATTTTATCAGAGTACGGTTGATTACCAATGTGTTAGTTTCAGGTGTATAGCAAAGTGAATCACTTACACATATTCATATACCCACTCCTTTTCAGATTCTTTCCCCATGTAGATTATTACAGAGTATTAATAGATTTCCCTGTGCTGTACAGTAGGTCCTTGTTACTCATCCATTCCATAAGTAGTATGCATATGTCAATCCCAACCTCCCATTTTGTCCCTCCCTCCAGTGTTTTCTCTTTGGTTTCAATATCTTTGAGTCTGCTTCTGTCTCATTAACAAGTTTCCTGTTCCTTCTTTGTTAGATTCCACATATTAGCGATCTCAAATGATATTTGTCTTTCTCTGTCTGACTTACTTCACTTAGTATGATATTCTCCAGGTCCATCCATGTTGCTGCAAATAGCATTATTTCATTCTTTCTTATGGCTGAATAATATTCTTTATATATTTCTTTATCCATTCCTCTGCTGATGGATACTTTCATTAAACTTTTCCAGTTCCCACCTTTCTAGTCAGAAAAACATGACCTTGTCTATAAATTCTATTGTTATAGATACGGGGTTATCCTTGACCTAAGACTGCCCTCAGTCTTCCAGGGAACATGGTCTTCTTCAACTACCCAGCACATATTTGGGAGGGAAACTTAAAATTCACCTTGGAGTTTAGGGATGAGCTGTCTCACCTTTCAGTATCACAGTTGCACCAAGTGTGCAACTTGGGTTCACAATTTGGAATTGATCCTGACTCCTCACCACTAATATTCAAAATCCCACACCATATTCATACAGCTTCATCCTCTCGTAGCCCCGCGACCCATCCATTACACATGAAAGCACACGATCTGCATTCATACGACATATAACGAACAGTAAAGGCACAGAAATTTACTGCCAGTGCTCATCCTGACTACAGTGTGGGTGAGAAAAAAGTGACAAAATAATACAAAACACCAAAAGATAACCATTGTGGTTGCTGGCTAACGGTGTAGCTCCCTACATGGAATCTCATACCATTTCTGAATAAAAGTGCATATAGTGAACGTATTGGGTCAGGAGTATCCTGCCCCTCTTCTTCCCTCTGATGTCACTGAGAAAGTTCAAGGGATAATGATTTTTCTGGATACAGCATCATCTCCTAAATGGCTTCCGCTTTCCCATCCTGACTTTTTCCTTTCATTCTCCATAATGTTGACAAAAACAATTTCCTAAAAACATTTAATCCCTTACTACCTCCCTAATGCATATAAAATAATGTCCTACCTCCTTTGGAAAGTATACGGAAAAAAGCCATAATAACATTGCCCCAGCCTATTCAGACCACTCCTCTCTGCCATCTACCACCCTTTGCTGTGAGCCCCAGAGGGCAGTGTTTGATGCAGTCACGCCATTCCACTGGACCGGGAGCTCCATGCATCTGCTTTGTCCATCTTGTGACTAACATGGAACTGGACACATATGTGACACCAAAAACAAGAGTTCAGATTTAAGAAGGTTGATGAAAACTTTTAACTTCCTTCACAGGGGTAAAGAATGAAGGTTAGAAAGAATCTGTTTGTGGCAGCACTAGAAACAGAGGAACAGAGCAAACAGTAAGTGAGCTCAGGCAAGAATTTGAAGATGATATCAATATTGGCCTATAAAACCCAGCAGGACGGAGGAATCTGTGGCCCAGATTATTTTTTTAAGGCTCATAAATTTTCGTAATTTCCAATTATTTAGGAAAATCTGTCTTTTAGCATGGACTCAACTGATGAGAAGTCAGTATCCTGGAAGATCAAGAAGAGCAGTTCTCTCATTATGCACTGAAAAGGCAAATCTGTGGAAAGTGCAAGGAAAGAGTTAGGAGAAACAGAGAACAGAGTCAGAAATTCCAATTTCTATTTAAGAGGGATTCCAGTTGGAGGGAATGAAGAAGATGCAAGGTTGGAATTACTTAAATGTAATAGAAGAAAGTATCCCTGAATTGGAAAAAAAAAATGATGTGAATCTTGCATTTGAAGGAGTTGATAATGCCAAGCTGGAAAGTTCTCTCCTTAGTGAAAATTCAGCTTCAAAGGGAAAGAGAAAACCATAAAACTGAAATCATAGAAATATGAAAAGAGTTTCCTTCAGCTTCAAAGGAGTGGAGTTAGAATGCGGATGTAGACAGATCATCTCCAAGTCTGGATGCTGGAATGGGAAAAGTTCTTCTCAGTTTCTTAGATTAAATATTTGGAACCTAGAATTCTATAGCTAGCAAAGTTATGAATCAAGTATAAGAGTGGAAGGAAAACATTTAGGGGCATATGAAGAAGTAGACTACTTAAAATCCACAGACTCCTTTTATGAGATCACTCAAGGCAGTACTCAAACAAAGCAAACAATAACGTATATCATATAGAGAAAAGCATGGGGTAAAAGAAAAAGTAGCAAAAAAGAAAGCAGTTAAACTCTTGATGTACTTAAATAATCTCTATTAAGTGACTAAGACATGAAGAAAATTATCTTAATTTTTATGTTCTGGAAATGCCTAAATTCCTAAGTCAAATAACAAAGCAAAAAATTTTTTAAAGCAGGTTGAAAAACATAAAATAAGAGGACATTATATTATCTATTCTTTTGTACCTATTTTTTGGAAATCTAGAAATCTAGATTCTAAAACCTTAGATTCCAGATTCCAGTGGGCCCATAATCTTGGATCATAAAAGAAGTTACATCTTTATCTCCACTTGCCTCTGAATGAAATTTAGCTTGACCTTCAGTTGTAAATCTTGGCAATAAACATAGTGGTGTTAGCAACACCTGTGACTTTAAGCTGTACAAATCATGGAAATGTTTGTATCACTTTTGAATTGGTGCAGGTATATGAAAACACCATTAGTGATAGTCATTAAATCAGCTGTGGGTTGCACATAATCTCCAAGTTCCTACCTGCAGATGCTCCAGGATGTGGGCTGACCACCATCCCGCCACCCAGGAAAATATGCCTGGTTATCCATTTGGTGCTTCAGGCACCCATTTTACTCTCAAATATTATGTACCCCTGTCCATCAACAGTCGAAAGGGGGGCAAACTTCTTCCCTCACCTGGTAAAGTTTTGCATGAAATGAGCTGTTTAACTCTCCATATGGCAGGATGATGTTTTGTAATACAGATAACTAAGTGAGATACCAGTATAAGCCTTGCAAGTTCAAACACATCACATGACTGAGATAATTGCTGAAGTATTATTTAAAGTAACTTATAAGTATACGCAGATTGTGCCGTGATACAGGCCATGCAGGTTACAAGTTCTGAATAGCAAAGTTTCTTTTCTTTATTTGGATTCTTCCTCAATCTCCTTTTTGTACACTGTATAATATGGTATATGATACCAAGCAGGTTTTGTGCATTTTTATTCCATGAAAATACAGAGCATGTTGAGAATAACATTGTAAGGACATCATAAACATAATCAACATTGTGAGGACATCATAAACATAATCGGGGAAAAAAACCACACATGCATTATTTGTAGGAAGGCCCAGAAAGTCATGTGATTCCAATCACAATAAAAGTCAAATTCCAGGAAGAACATTTTTAAAAATGATTCTTGAAGTGATCTGCAGATTTCATCAACTGCCAAAGGGGCTCATGGAGTTAGAAAAGAAAGTCATTAATCTAGATCAAGTAGGTATTTTCTAAGAAGATAAAAATTACCAAAACTAACGCAAGAAGAAGGGGGGAAATGAGATAGAACAATAATTATAGAAAAATCTGAAGGGTAAGCAAAGATTTACATACACACACACCTCCACCCCATCACTCTTATCACTATCAAAGACTTGTGCCAAAACACTGCTACCGAACTTGGAAGGAATGGGTCATTTCTCTTATTTAAATTCTTTCAACTCTTAGAAAAAGGAAGAAAAAAAAAACAGAAGAAAGTGTTCCAATTCATTCTACAAATCAAATAAAATAACTCTGATATCCAGACTAAGAAAAGAATGTATACAAATGAAAACCTTTAAAATAATACTACTTATAAATCTGCACAAAATTTGAAGAGTTGTGCTTTTGCCAATAAGAGCAAAGAAGAGAAAGAGTCTAATGAAATAACTGTTTAAGCTGGAAAAGAGGAAAAGTGAGAGGGAGAGGAAACAGGTCAATAATCCGGAGCTCCTGCTGTTGGAACAGAAAGGTCAGGTGAAGAAGAGTTGTTAAAGAAGATTGTTACATATTTCTATTACAGGATACTAGGAAGCAATTTAAAAGAATGAAGTAGATATATACGCACTGAAATGTAAAACTCCTCAAGATATAATGTTGAATATGCTGAGTAAAATTAAGACGTGTGTGTGTGTGTGTGTGTGTGTGTGTGTATGTTTCTATCAAATGATGCCACTGCAAGGAGAAGGGCTCACACATTTTTATTTATTTTTATTTTACTTTTCAATGGTTGGAGATTTCTACATCTAGCGTGCATTCTAATTTTTAAAAAATTTTTAAAGGCTATTTCCATGTTGAAAAAAACAGTGTGCATAAGTCCATCACACATAGACACTGCTGTTCATATTTGTAGTTCTCATTCACTACAAATTCCATCCATATTTTTTGATGCAAATATCTTTTTTTTTTACAGAATGGAATCACATTTTGCGTACTGTTTCGAATCAGCTTTTCCCACCTTTTCCCTGGCATTAAATATTTCTCTAGTATCATTTTTAAGGGCTAAATAAAGGCTTGTTGTTAAATATTTATGTTTCATTCAGTTCCTGTTTCTACCAAAAACACTTTCATAAAAATGTTGTAGCTATAATTTTGCAAACATTGATGACTGTTTTCTTAGCATGAATCCCCCAAAGTAAAAATGCTGGTTTAAAGGTTTTATGCAAAATCCTGAGACATTCAACAGATATGGCCAAACTGCCTTCCAGAAAGATTTTAAAAATTTACACTCTCACCAACAACATATGACAGGGCCTCTTCCCACGCTATTTTGCCAACACTGAGAATATAATTTTTTTCATCTAGTTTTTAAAATGAGATCCCTACAACTAGATTTATCATGAAATTAAACACTTTCCCATACTAACTCTATATGAAGTCATATTTTCAAACTCAAATACCCATAGTGATAATGATCTGAAAGCAGCGTGATTGTGTGAGATAGAGGAATCATGACAATATGTATGTACCTCTTCCAGGCATTTTTCCTAAGTGTCTCTTCTTTGCTAATCAGTTACACTAAAATATTGAGGATTGAGAGTCTGACTCTAACTGCTTTCAATGAGCAAAATTATTAAAATTTAAATATAACTTTAAAAACCACGCAGTGGACCTCTGTGCCATTGAAAAAGGTCAAGTTCAAGCCCCTTATTTAAAAAGACCTGTCCCTGAGAGATCACAGAATAAGTCTATTAACATTACATCTTTCTCCTTCCTTTCCTCTTTGTTCATTTTAAAACAAGGCTAATACTGACTGAAAACTAAAATTGCAGAAAAATGTCATGACTTATGCTATATTGATACAGCATCAAAACTGAGGGTGCTCCCATGAAATTACTGTGCATGATTATTAGTAAAAATCCTTAATGAATTATCCAGCTAAACAAAGCCTAGCTATTTTGTTTTATAAACAGTCCTGGAAAGGACCCATTAAGGATTGCCAAATTGAGCGTTTTACGTTTTTTTTTTTTCTTTTTCCAACAAGAAGTTTAAAGTTTGGTATATTTAGAGTTTCATTACTAAACATTCTCTTATTCCTATAAAAGACAGTGAGGAGTTCCTGTTGTGGCTCAGCGGTAAATGAGTCTGACTGTCATCCAGGCGGACACAGGTTCCGTCCCTGGCCTCACTCAGAGGGTTAAGGATCCCGCGTTGCTGTGGCTGTGGCGTAAGCCAGTGACTACAGTTCTGATTAGACCCCTAGTCTGGGAACCTCCATATGCCGCGGATGCGGCCCTAAAAAAAAAGAAAGAAGGAGAGAGAGAGACAGTGGTAAGTTTTCAAGCAAAAATGCTGTTTGAAATGACTTGACACTAAACTTTGAGACTGTGAAATGGTCTAAAATTTTTAAATTATTTCTTTTGGAAAGAAAAAGTATTTGCTTATTCTTGCTACAGTTGTTCTGTATACATGCAAATTAAATACTAATCTATTGAGAAAAAGATGAAGATGATGATTGCAAATGATTTTGTGTAGACACAGCCATATTCTTCAGTTAAGTACAATGACAGTGTTAACTTTTCTTGTTCTTTCTCATATAAAAAATGTGAAAATGCTACAATGCTGAAAAAAAGTACTTGACGGAGATCAAAGCAGATCAAAAACAATTGAAACCTCTGGTGTCTTAACAGTTTTCAAAGGAAATCACACAGCTCTGAAGACATCCAATACTTATTTATTTCATTAAGAAGCATACAACTGAAGTCAAAAAAGAAAAAAAAACAGATACCACAATAAAACACAATTTTCCTCTGTAGCTTCGCCTAGGTCTTTTCAAACATGTGAAGGCATGTGTATCTTAATAATCACAAACCCTGAAACTAAAATTTTGCTTTATCTCTACTTACCTGGATACAGACCTATTTCTTTCTTTCAAGCTCCAATTATAAAAGCTTTTTCTGCCCAACTCCAATTATAAAAGGTCCACCGGAACTATGTCTGTTTCATTTATCCCTAGCTCGACTCCGTGTAATACAACGGCTATATCAAAATATGAAGTTCATGGTATCAGGGGAGTCACCGGCATTAGAATAATGCCGTGTGACAAAGGAGGTGCTAGACGGCATGGAAATTTACAGAAGAGGTGTGCTGAAACTTGGTTACACATTTCCTGGAACCCCTCACTTACTTCAAGGTTATAAAGGGGTCAGGTGTCGGGATGAAGGAGGAATTTGCAAGGGGAAGAACTTTGAAGAGCATTCTTGCTTTCAGTTTACAAGGATGATGGGGAGACACCACCACTACCTGGCACTCCAAATGTAATGTCTCCCTTTCCTAATCTCAGGCAGATGCAATCCGCCAGCCAATGTCCCCGTCTATGCTCTACCTGCTTGCCCCCATGGGTGTCTGGGGGCCTTGTGGGTCTGTTCTCTTCCCTCTTTATTCCTTGGTGGTTTTTGGTCCATGCTATCCAGTGCTTTCTGGGTTGTATAAGACTAAGCTCTCTGGGAGTTCCCGTCGTGGCTCAGTGGTTAAAGAATCTGACTAGGAACCATGAGGTTGTGGGTTCAATCCCTGGCCTTGCTCAGTGGGTTAAGGATCCGGCGTTGCTGTGGGCTGTGGTGTAGGTTGCAGACATGGCTCGGATCCCGCATTGCTGTGGCTGTGGTGAAGGCCGGCGGCTACAGCTCCTGTTAGACCCCTAGCCTGGGAACCTCCATATGCCACCAGTGCAGCCCTAGATAAGGCAAAAAAAAAGACTAAGCTCTGTGGACACCACATTCTGCCCTCCAGGCTGAATCTCCTCCCATCTCCTCTGCCCAGGCCTGTACCACCTAACCAGCAGCATCTTATTCCAGGTCCCTGCCTCCACCAACCTATGCAACAGCACTGCACTTAACCAAGTCACAAATATCACAGTCACAAGATAGGAAAGCATCTGCCTTCAAATCTAAATTAATGCATAGAAACTAAGATCACTTCTCTCTTTCTAATCTATTCTGCATTATGAAGTCAGATTCATTTCCTAATATCCTGTACTTGACATGCCAAAATTTGTTCAAGAAAATCCAAAGCTCTCTTACATGGAGTCAAGTGAAGAGACAAAAGAAGTCTATGACCAAGTTCACTTCATGGCTCAGCAGTTAATGAATCTGACTAGCATCCATGAAGATGAAGGTTCGATCCCTGGCCTGGCTCAGTGGGTTAAGGATCCGGCGTTGCCGTGAGCTGTGGCATAGGTCGTGGACTCGGCTCGGATCCCACGTTGCTGTGGCTGTGGTGAAGGCCGGCGGCTACAGCTCCTGTTAGACCCCTAGCCTGGGAACCTCCATATGATATGGGTGCAGCCCTAAAAAAGGAAAAAAAATGAAAAAAAGTAGATGACAACATACCTGACTTCAAGAAGTTTTCAAGCAAATTTGAGAGGAATGATTCCTAAGTATGACAGAGTTAGCAAGTAGTGTAGAACAGGGATTTGCAAACTTTATCTGTTTTGGGGTTTGTTTTGGCTACATCCATAGCATGTGGAAGTTCCCAGGCCAGGGATCAAACCCATGTTTCAGCGTTGACCTACAGCAATGACAACACTGGATCCTTAACCACTGAGCCACCAGGGAATGCTACAAACTCCATCTTTAAAGGGCCAGAACGTATTTTAGTCATTGTGGGATGTGCGTTGATTGATGCAATCACTCAAAGCAGCTGCAGACAACAAAATGAGCATGGCTGTGTTCCCATAAAACTTTACTGGACATTGAAAGGGACACTAAATTTTGAATTTCATATGATTTTCCATGTCACAAAACTATTTTTTCCAACAATTAAAAAATCTATGTACCATTCTTAGCTTGCAGACTATACATAAACAGGCAGTGGACAGGATATGTTTAGCTCCCACTGTTTCCCCAAAGTGTAGAACATAATTATTTAGTTGGGTGGCTCTGATCCAATGATATACAAGTTTAAGGAAGAGGGGGAATCACTGAGATGCCTTTATCAGAATGTCAAAATTTAAACTGAATCTAGAAGGTAGTAAAGTAATTTAAATGATGAAGGGAAGAAAAAAGATAGTCAGTAATAACATAATCCAAGAGAGATGAGTTGAGTGTGGCTCTTTACTGAGTAGTGAGATTACACTGAAAAGTGTAGAAGGTCCTATTATCCTTATTGAGTGTCTGTTGACTTGTCCATAAAGTTGAGAAGACAAAGCTTTATTTCTTCTCTCTATTCCATCCAGTTCCACAGAATTGCTTTTAGAACAGTGAAACTTTTAGTTTCTGCAACTCATAAACTCTCTCAAATTTTTCTTCTCAGTACCTCTTCGATCTTTATTCTGGGTAATTTCCTCAGATCTGTTTTCTAGCATCTAGCTCTTATTCTCTACGGTATCTATCTACTGTCTAAAACTTCTACCCAATCAAAGTCATAATATATTAGTATTTGGGCTCTGTATTATTCTAAGGTCTACATTTTTTTTCTTTCTTTTTCTTTTATGGCCATACCTGTAGCATATGGAAGTTCCCAGGCTAGGGACTGAATCCAATTTGCAGCTGAGGCCTATGCCACAGCCATGGCAACACCGAATCTGAGCTGCAGCTACAACCTATGCCATAGCTTGCAACCACACCAGGTCCTTAACCCACTGAGCGAGTCCAGGGACTGAACCCACATCCTCACAGAGGCAATGTCAAGTCCTTAACCCACTGAGCAATGATGGGAACTCCAAGGATTATATTTTTTTAAACTTCTTTACCTAGTTTCATAATGACCTCTTCTTCAGTTCAGTATTACACCTTCATTTTTCCCTTTAAACCAATTAAATGTACTTACTGCATAGTATGGTTTAAATTGTTTTATTTTCTCCAGGTTTTAGGCTGTGAATTTTCTTGTTTGCTACTCAGGATGCTTTGTTTCTCTGGGCAGCATATAATTTCTGATAGTAAACTCATATTCAATGGGGTTTTTGCCTGAGAGACATTTATTAAAGTGTCCCCACAAAGAGGTTTTGCATTTACACCTGCTAAGCCCATAGGGGTTTTATCCATTCCGTAACAGTTTCTACATTAATTTCTTAGTTTCTGTACCATGTGGGTAATATAAATTTAAATCCCACAACCACAAAGATTGCAGGGTTGAATTTAATCTTATGAGTAATTATTTTCCCATTCATGGCCCTGAGCATAAGAAATGCTTCCTTAAACTCCCCCTAGGCTAGTACTGGAGTTTCCTAGTCCCTCCAGCTCCTTACCTGGCACAAGCTTAAGCTTTCATTTCCTGTCCCAGCAATGGCATTATGACCTCAGCTCCTGCTATAACTCAGTGATTTTCATATGTCTATAGATCATTGCTTTCTGCTCCATCACTGTGGATTGCCTACCATTTGAATTTGCCTATGCATCTCACACACTTAAAAACTATTATTTTGGACTTCCCTGGTGGTTCAGTGGGTTAAGGATCTGGCATTTTCACTGCTGTGGCTCTGCTTACAGCTGTGCCATGAGTTTGATCCCTGGCCCAGGACTTCTGCACACCTTGAGCATAGCCAATAATAATAATAATAATAATAATAATAATAATAATAATAATATTTTGTTTAACATTTTGGTACTTGGAGGGCAAAAGGAGCCTTAGCATGCATTTTCATCAGACAAATTCGCAGGAAGACCTAGTGGGTTTTATGTTTATTTAACATGAGGAGGCAAAAACATATGGGAACCAAGAGGAAAAAGATTTTAAACGTGGGTAAGATGAGAGTAAAAATTCTAAAAAAGAAAAATAAGATCTTTCTAGAGACACAGAGGACAGAGTTCTCTTGTGTATTCAGATGTTTCATTTGTTTTTGTTTATTTTGAAATAATTTTATATTTACAGAAGACAGTAGAGTTGCCACATATCCTTCATTCACTTCCCCTAATGTTAGTGTATTACACAACCATGGTTAAACCATCAGGAGTAAGAAATTAACACTGTACAATACCATTAACTACACAACAGAGTTTATTTAGATTTCACCAGTTTTCCACTAATGTCCATTTTCTGTCTCAAGGTTTGATCCAGGGTCCACATTGCATTTATTGTTGTGTCTCTTTCACCTCCTCCAATCTGTGACAGTTGCTCAGCTTATCATTGTCATCCATGACCTTGACACTCTTGGTGAGTACTAATCAGATTTTCTGTAAAATATCCTTCCATTTTCACTTGTTTGGTGATTTCTCATGATCAGATTAAGGTCGTGCACTAATGGGAAAAATATCACAGAGGTGGGGGCCCTTCCAGTTTCATCACATCAGGGGCCCATGTCCTATTACTGATGATATCAACTCTGCTTCCTTGAATAAAGTGGCACTTACTGTGTTTTCAGGGACTGTAAAGCTACAATTTTCCCCTCTGTAAACAGTAAATATTTGAGGAGCAATATTTTGAGGCTATGCAAATATCCATCTTAAGCTTTGGCCCACTCATTTTAGCATCATGAGTGGATCCTGCATACAGCAATTTCTACCATTGTTCTAGAGTTCTAGTGATGATTTGCTATTTCCTTCTTCCTTTTTTACACGTATTAATTGGAATTCTTCTGTAAGGAGGAGTTATCCTTTCTCTGCCATTTACTTATTCAATCATTTATTAATGTCAGCATGAACTTCTGAAAATTTATTCCACTGTTTCATAATCCAATGTTTTATTCTGTTATTGAAATGCTTCCAGGTTTGGCCACTGAGAACAATTTCAGTTTGGTGCCTGTGCCCTTTCAGCGTGCCCCCATCTTTAGTACTTCTTTACCTTTGGGTACTACAAGATTCTCCAGGCTCCTCTTGTACCATCCCTGCCCCAGCTCTAGAATCAATCATTTCTCCAAGGACCTGTATAGATGTTTTAGATCCTAGGAGTGGATAGTTTAGAACCCTCTACTTTCATCCAGGGAAAGAGAAAAGTCATAAAAGAAGCTGGAAGGCCCTTGAATGAAGTCAGTATTCAGGGGTTGAATAGAGAAAGGATTGTCAGATATGTCTGCGAAACTCAGAGCAGGTGTCAGGGAAGTCAAGAAAAGATACCCCCCTAGAGCATCCTACCTGATCCAGCCATTTTTATCTTACCACTTCCTCTCTTCCAGCTAGATACCCAATAAGCCCTGGGTGAACCAAGTCTTCAACTCTGAGAAACTGCAGTGAACACAACCACAACAAATTCAGCCAATGGATTTTAGCACTTCATCACTCTTAACTGAAATGTTTTTCTCCTCCCCTCAATCCAAACCCCACTCATCTTTCCCAGCAGGGAAAATTGCATCTTTTCCTTGAAACTCTTCCCAGTGCTCAGTCTACATTTATCATTTATTTTGTAAGAATACCCTATAGCTCTTATCTCTTCAGTCAAGGAATGCTTGGATTATACTCTTTAAAAAATGTTTTTTCTATTTGTTTCATATTACATATTCCCCCAAAATACTGTGGGCTCCTTTAGGTCAGAGGCCAGACCCCATGCTCTGGTGCACCCAGTCAGTTAGCAACATCGAAATATCTAATAGACATTTAATAAATATATGTTGTTTTGACATTGATATTAATAAATCCATCATTATATTGAGTCATCAAAGAAATAGCTGAGCACTGGGAAGATTCCAGGAGCTATCTTATCTATGCAGGAATGTTAAAAACTACTAAGACGCAGATTTAGAATAGCTATGTGAATTGCTTATGGCTTTGATGATATTCCAAGAAAATGTAACCCTGAGCCAGGACAATTCTTATATCTTGCCAGGAAATAATTCATTAGGATATTTATGGCTTATCTATTAATAAAGTAAGTCCTTAAAATATTTTACATGACCTTTTCTTGCTTTGTTTTACAAAAATTATCTGATCTAGTTCCATTTTTAAAAAATCAAGTATCTGTTACATAATGTCTAATATATAAAGATATCAAATTTTCAAGGGATAAATGGGAGAGTATTAATGAAATCTGTTGATTTTTTAAAAAGATCAATATCATTATTTTTTATTAAAAATAGTATTTATTTGGATTTCCTGCTGTGATGCAGTGGGTTAAGAATCTGACGGCAGTGGCTCAGGTTGTTGCAGAGGTGTGGGTTTGATCCTTGGCTTGGTGTAGTGGGTTAAAGGATATGGATTTGCTGCAGCTGCGGTGTAGGTCACAGCTGTGGCTGAGATTCATTTCCTGGCCTGAGAACTTCCATGTGCCATCAGTGTGGCCATAAAAAAAAAAATGGTACTTATTTGTTGAAAAAATCAAGAAAATACAGATAAGCAAAAAGAAAATAATCTTATAATCCCAACATCCAGAAACAGATACCATTTTTTTCTAGCTTTATTGGCATCTAATTGATCCATTAACATTTTATAACATACCATATGTATATATATGGGATATGCGTGATCATTTTATACAAATTACTATGTAACTTACTTTTTAAATTTAATGTTTCCTATTTTTCACATCATTAAATATTTCCTACATGTCTTCCCCTGTGATCATGCAAGGAATTTTATAGATTGGATATATTACACTTTATTAAACTAGTCTTTATGCTTGGATATTAAGGTACTTCCAGTTTTTCCCAATATATGCCACAATGAACATTTGTACATGTAATTGTGAACACACTCATATTTCTTTAGCAGAAATTTCTAAAAGTCTGTCTGTGTAAATGGCTATACACAGTTTAGGAATTTTTTGTTTCTGTTTTTGTTTTTGTGTGTGTGTTTTGATGGCCCAACTGCTGTGCCAATTTATTATCTCAATCATTAGTAGTTAAAGCAATATTCAAATAATACATCCTCTCATATTTTCAAAGGAATCTTGCTCCCTCTTGAGAACCTCCAAAAAGATGATAAAATAAAGCTACATGTTCTTTTTTCTATTATGGGACTGCCCTTTCTCCTGCAACTTTGATTAATTTTTTAATATTTTGCTTCCTGCTATAAAAAATGCACAACAACACATATTATTTATTGTGAGTTGCAAAGAAAGTACAAGGTCATCTGAAGAAGAAAAGTTCCAAGGAGCATGGCAACAGAAAGAAGAAAAAAAAACTGAAATTAATTACACTCATATTTGGAAATCCCTTGTCAAGAGCAATTATTTTAAAAGTAAGCTTCTTGCATACTTTGCTATTTACATTTTCAAGAAAGAATTTTTTGCACTTTTATTTCAGATTCACCAGTTTTTCTTATAAAAAAGTATCTGGATCAGCCAACAATTGCAGGATAGCTGTCACATTTAAAATAAATTTCCCAGTAGAAATGCAATCATTAGTTCTTTATTTGTAGTTATTTATAGATTGTACAAGGACCAATAGGGCCAAGAAAAAGGGAAATACAAATTCATTAACATCATGGTTCTGCCGGAACTTCAAATTTGGTTTCATGAATTATTCTTTCCTGTTTGGGACATAAGTCTTTCTGGTTAATACATGTTTCCGATTTATTTCACTTGCAACATTAAGACGGTGATTCAGTAACTTCCAATTATTAATGTCTACATCAAGAGAAAAATTAAAGAAAAATTAAAATCAGCAGTGACATACACACTTCCCCATTTCTATAGATAAAAACCAGAAGAGCAATGTAGGTTAAGCTACTTTTAAAAGTGTGAACAGTTTTTAAAAAACAGTCTTTCTCCCCCCCGCTTAAAGATCTGAAAGGCAGAGGATGAAATCAACCTACATTTTTTTCTCTACTTGCTTGATATCAATCATGGGTGACTAAACATCAACGTTTACTTCAAATTGAAAAGCCCTTTAAACTAATGCTGTCTTCTTGAAGTATTCTTAAATTAATACTGAATTCTTAAAGTATGAAGGAGAGGAGATTGGTGTCTAGGAAAAGGAAACATTGTATTGATCCCCAAAGAGACACTAAGAAAGCCAAAGATCACCTAAGCAATCTGTCTGGCAGTGGCAATACTGCAAAGGAGAGCTAGTAATCCCAAATAGAACTGTGTAGAGTTCCCACTGTGGCTCATTGGGTTAAGAACCTGACAGAGTAACCATGAGGATGTGGGGTTCAATCCCTGGCCTTGCTCAGTGGGGTAAGGACCTGGTGTTGCCAAAAGCTGTGGTGTAGGTGGCGGATGCGGCTTGGACCCCGCGTCGCTGTGGCTGTGGTGTAGGCCGGCAGCTGTAGCTCCAATTCGATCCATAGCCTGGGAACTTCTGTACGCTGCAGGTGTGGCAGTAAAAAGAAACACAAAAAAACAAAAATAGAACTGTACCGCCAGGACGCAGCAATCTGCACCCAGGATCTCCTTTTGCTGTTGGATATTATTTATATTTACTGCAAACTACATAATACATATTGCTAAGACAAGCAACTTCGCTTCTTAAACAAAGAAACAATTGTTAAAAAGAACTGATAAGGGATTAGCAAAGTTAGATTACTTCAGTCAAGTACATCACAATGTCTACAATCACATATAGAACTGCAAAAGTGCCTATAAGACTATTGAGCAAATATTCTAGAAGATGCCTCACACCTTAAACGCTAGGAGAGTAGCTCTGTAAATCTATGTGACACCTTAGAAGCACCTAGTAATATGGGAATAAAAACATGCATATGTGCATGTAAAACGCTTCATTCTCATAATGTAGCAAATTTTAAAAACGTATGTTTTTTAACTGTGCGAACTGTCTCTATGATACTAACAAATTACCTGTGTTTCTAGCTTGAACTTTCGGAAGAGCTTTTTTGTAGGTTGAGTGTGCACTGAAAAAATAATACATTACTTCCAGAAGCCACAGTCATTAGAAACTTTTGGAAGAGGAAAGAGATTGGGGTAAATTGGTACTTTACAACTCAGTACTTCCGAGAGCTTTCGTTCCCCCTTAATAAGAAATGTTGAATTTTTTCTTTCTAGTGAAAGGCTATGACTGGATACAATGACTCTCATTTGGGACTTCAAATTAAAACTTCAAAAACAGTCTCACTAATATCCAATGAATGCCTGCCTGGGCCATCTTTCACTCTGTCCCAGTGCGTGCAATAACATTATATTTTGATTAATGTGTTCCTTCTGTAACTTTTTTTTCCTCTTTTAAAAAATTTTATTGGAGTATAGTTGACCTACAATGTTATATTAGTTTCTGGTATACAGCAAAATGAATCGGATATATATACGTACATATATATATGTCTATATACACATATATATAATTTATAAATATTATATAAATATATATAATATATATTATATAAAAATAATATACTCATTCTATTTTGCCATATATGCTATTACAAACTATTGGGTATATTTCCCTGAGCTATACACTAGGTTCTTGTTAATGATCTATTTTACACAGTAGTGTGTATATGTTATGCCTATCCTCCCAACTTGTTTATTTTATTTCTGTGCATTTCCTATGTGTCTTTAAGCCCCTGGCCAGTAAACATTTTCTTGATGCTTCCTGTGCCAAGGGAAGAGGAGCTACCTCAGAAGGAGCCTCCACTCTCCCTACCCTGAGACCAGCAGCAAAGTATCATCTAGGAATTTACATTAATCTGCTTTCTATGTACAGGACCTCCTTCACTGTCTGAGAAGGTCCACTTTCAGGTGATGGGGATTAGTTTTGTTATAGCTAGACTGTAAAGAAGACGCGAAAGACTTAATGTTTAGCCTACAAGATCTGAAATAAAATGTTTTATTCTGCAAAAGATAAAAGACTTGAAAGCCAAGCTTTGTTAAGAGATTTTCTGTTAACCCCATCTTTCCCCCTTTTATCATGTCACAAAGCAGGTAAATGCAGACCTTAAGTGCTTTCCATCGCATGGAAAAGATATTTTTCCACCTCTTACCTAGGCTGTGAAGTTCTCCCTTCATTAGTTTTATTTGGAAATAATTGTATATTTAGAGAAATGCTGTAAATGTAGTTCAGAGTTCTCATGTACACTTCCCCATGCTTCCCATAATGACTGAAAATAAGAAGCTGGAGTTCTCATTGTGGCTCAGCGATTAGAGAACCCAGCTAGCTTCCATGAGGAATGTGGGTTCAATCCCTGTCCTCACTCTGGGTTAAGGAAGCATTGCCATGTGCTGTGGTGTAGGTGCAGACGTGGCTTGGATCCCGCGCTGCTGTGGCTGTGGCGAAGGCTGGCAGCTACAGCTCTGACTGGACCCTTAGCCTGGGAACCTCCATATGCAGCTGGTGCAGCCCTAAAAAGACAAAAAGATCACACGCACAAAAAGTTAACATTGGTATAATACTCAAACTTTTTATGAACTTCCATTTTTCTTTCTCTTTCTCTCTCTCCCTTTCCTTCCTTCCTTCTTTTTCTTTCTTTTCTTTCTTTCTTTCCTTCTTTCTTCCCTTCCTTCCTTCCTTTCCCTATCTCTTTCTGCTATACCCATGGTATATGGAAGTTCCTGGGACAGGGATTGAATCTGAGTTGTACCTGTGACCTACGTACGCCACAGCTGCAGCAACACCAGATACTTTAACTCACTGTGCTGGGCCGAGGATCCAACCCACACCTCTGCAACCTGAGCCTCTGCAGTCAGATTCTTAACCCACTGCACCACAGCAGGGACTCCTTCACTAACTTTATTTTCCAGGGTCCAATCCTTGATGTTACACTTTATTTAGTGCCTCCAAGCTCTGATCATTTCTTGGTTTTTCCTTGTCTTTCATGATCTCTACAGTTTTGAAGAGAAAGGGGTATGTCGTTTGTAGAATGTCCCTCGATCTGAGTTTATCTAACGTTTTCTCATGATTAGACAACATTTCTATGTTTGGGGGAAGAATACCAGAAAGCTGACGGTAGACTATGAATGTTACCCTCAATGGATAAGATATGGAGGAAATAAAAAGTCAGAAGCTCGCTCCTTCCATTCTCAAGAGATGGAAGGGAGAGAAGGGAGACGGAAGAATGGCAAGGAAATAAGATAATAATAGGGGTCTCGTTTTCAGTATCTCTTCCACACACAACTTCTTGGGGCTAATCTTTAGGGCAAGGGCAACTTTGTAACATCTACATAGGAACAGCATGACCAGAGGCCACTGGGTGGATGGCTCAGTTTCCCAGATGTAGGTTCTAGGCAGGGTTGTGCTGGTAAATGTTTAACTGGCCTTATGGATGGGTGGTGGGGGTGGAGGTGTGGGAGGGTGGAACCTAGATTTACAGTGTTGGCTCATCTCCATGGTGTAAACATTTCTGTCTTGGCCAGTTTGAACCTATCAGCATGCTCTTACTGAACAGAGTTGGAAGACACTGCGTTGCAGTTCACTGTTACCTAGTATTTCCATCACACATCTATAATAAACACAGATAATAGTAAAATGCAACAAAATCAGTAGGAAGTGGTGATTCTGAGTATTAATTACCTTGGCTTTTAATAGAACTTGTTTAAATGTATGTTTATATTGTTTATTTTTAAATAATGGCTATGTTTAACAACTGGAGTGTCTACTTCCTGAAAAATTAAGTTACAGGCTCCCTCCAGCCTGTCACTGCTTCTAGGGGATCCCGAGCTTTGGGGCCAGCACCACATCCCATGGGGTTCAGAAGCCACGGTGCAGAGGCAACCACAGAAGGTGCGCAGGGCTTAGAAAGCATTCCTGCTCCTCTCAGCCTTTGTGTGAGTAGGAGAGGTTCTTTGAAGTTTCTCACTTCCCCTGTGGAACTGCTGGTGGACAAGCAGGGGTCTAAGGGCAGGGAAAGAGGCTATGGGAGTGGACGAATGGAACTTTGATAATAGAGGAAACGTCCAAGGCTATGACAGCAGAAGTGAGGGCCAACATGCATCATCCCAAAAGATTGGTGGCATCTAGCTCATTTCACTGATCCCAGTTCCAGGGAGAAGATGAATCCAGTCCCTCTGGGGAGGAGATTTAGAGTGTCCAGAGGACAATGAATGATCCTAGGGTACCACAAGGATGCAATAAGACAACCCCCCCACCCCCGCCTCATATACCCAGATACTTTCTTGGGAAAGAGAAGGAAGGGGAAAGTAGAGAATTTGAGAAATACTCAGCCATCCAAAACAGTGTTACTCAAAACACCGTCTGCAGGCCAGTGTCAGTCTACTAAGTGTCCCTGGTTTGAGGTGAGATAAATACAGGTGAGTTCCTGTTTATAAATTTTTATCATAAATTGACACTGCCTTGACATCCTAGCATGTGATCGGTGGACTTCTTGAATAAGATATAGACCAGTTCAGGCGTGTTGAACTGGCATGGCAAGTTGTCTGTGGCACAAACTGCATTCAAGTCAGACATAGTAAGAGCCTATATTGGATCCATGATGCATCAGAAAGATCAACCAATTTGAGAAGCATTAACCTAAAAGTTGGTGGTTTTCAAACCACCACCTTTGGATGGGAGTAAGTGATAGCAGTTTCAATGAGAAGTTGTCAGCATGTGTTTCTTGAACCAACAATAACAGCAGCACCCCCTGAACTCCTTAGAAATGCGAATTCTAAGTCCTCGCTCGCTCAATGTACTGAATCAGAAACCCTGGGCGTGGACCCAGCAATCTGTGTTTTAAACAAGCCCTCCAGGTGATTCTGCTGCATGTCTGCATTTAAGAGCCACTGGTTAGAATATTTTAAGTGAAAGAATAATGTTCGAGCAGGAGAAAAATGAAACACTATTAATTAAGTGCAAATTATCCCTGCTAGAATGCAGAGCTGGAGTCCATGGAAAAGATCAGACCAGGTAAAGCAAAAAGAAAACACAACTTTCTTTGCATATTGGAGTGGTAATGCAAATGTTAAACCCAAGTACTTTCAGTGGATGATTATTTTTAATTTTTTTTTTTTTGACAAGCTTACCTGTTGGGCTGGGGCTCCACATTTCTAAGCATCACTCATTTACCAGTCCAAAGCAGCCTGTTTTTACTAAAAAGGGTACAATCATAGGGAAAAAGAGTGTTTCCTCAGCTTTGTTCTCTCCACACAACTATTGAATTTTTGGCTCTTCTCAGGTTCCCTACAGTAACCGCTGTTAAAAGCTCAGCAAGGGAAGTTTCTTTGTGGCACAGTAGATTAAGGATCCACCATTGCTTCAGCTCTGGTGCAGGCTGCAACTGCAGTGCGGATTTGATCCCTGGCCTGGGAACTTCCCCAAGCCCAGGTTGCAGGTACTCCTAGCATAAAATCTCCCAAAGTTTCCATTCCTTCCCAGGTAAGGCTGACTAGGTTTTGGCTTGGAATCTGGCTGACCTGCACATAAGCCCTATCATAGCCAAGAAATTCCCTCTGCTTTCCATCAGTGGTATATTTTCTTACTGGGGGCTGCCACCTGGTGCTCACAGGACCTTGCAAGGCTTTCTCAAACTGATGGGCATACAAATTGCCCAGGGCTCTTGAGCTGGTACAGGTCTGATCCTGAAAGTCTAGGATGGGCCTGAGGAGATGCATCTCTTAAGTTCCCAGGTGATGCTAATGTTGTGAAACAAGGTTTAGAGTAGCGGTTTTTCTGCTTTCATCATACCTTCTCCTCAGGTCTTAAAAACAGGGGGAGGGTCATCGGAGGGTGACCAGCTGTCCAGGTTTGACAGCGATGTCCTGAACACCCTGTGTCCTGGGTTACCCCACAGTCCTGGGCAAGCTCGATGACTGGTCATCTCAGCAGCCACAAACTACTCTGAACAGGATTCATCCTGCTTCTTCTCATCTCCCTCCCCATCTGTACTATGTTTTTGCTTCTTGACACTTAAGGTAAATGCTTTCCTTTGAGGCTCATTCTCCTCCATACAATGCTCTGTCTTTTGGCAGACCTGTCTGCACTGGCCCTAAAGACAGAACTGCATGTGCACCCTGTGTATAGCTGTCTTAGGAAGAGCTGCCCATTCGACTTGGTTTAAAAGGTTCCATTTAATGTTTCCCCACCGTCGGTCAAAACTAAGAGGCCTCTCTGAGGTTGGCCAGGTCCCTATTCCACAGTTAACTCCTGTGCTTTTGCACAAACATTCTTGTTCTTCCTGATCTCTGCAGACCAAGCAGGTTTGCCCAGTGCCTGCAAGCAATGCTTGTTCTGCTTTGCTTCTTAGGATGATGTTATCTGGAATCAGGAAAAACCAAAATCTTCAACTCTGAGGCTTGGCAAATATGCATTTTCTGATATTTCCAACTGTTCTTTCTACACTGAAGCTCTGAATTCTTTTAAACACAGCTACATACCTCATTGTCTCAGACAGACAGCTCTGAGTATTTCCACAGCTAAAAACCTTCACTTACATTGAAATTTCAACAGAGTCGTGTCTAAACTCTCCACGTTTGTACAGTTGTCATTATCAAAACTTTAGTATGCTTCAGGATGACCTAGAGGGATTGCTAAAACACAGACTAGGCCCCCAGCCCTGAGTTTCAGATTCTGCAGGCCTGGGTGGGGGCCCAGAAACTGGCATTTCAAACAAGTTCCCAGGTGATACAGATGCCCCTGGTTCATAGACCACACTCCTAGGACCACCAGCCTGGTGGACTCCTTCCATCAGGCCAGAGGTTACCTTCCTAACACCTCACCACATGTTTTCAAAGACAGCCCTTTATTCCCCATTTATACTATATGGCTTCCTCCTCTGTGTCTTTGCATTTCTTCATTCCTTTAATCACTCATTCATGGTGGCTTAAGGAACAGACATTTCTTTCTCAGAGTTCTGGAGGCTGGGAGTCCAAGACCAAGGTGCTGGCAGATTTGGTTCTCGGTGAGAGCTCTGTTCCTGGCTTGTAGATTGCTACCTTCTCTGTGTGCTCACGTGGCCTCCTCTTCAGGCCCTTGGAAAGACAGAGCTCTGGTCTCTCTTCCGCTTCTTACAAGGACACTAATCTCATTGTGTGGATTCCACATCACAACCTTGTCTAAACCCAATTACCTCCCAAAAGCCCCACCTCCTAATAACCAGCACACTGGGGGTTGGGATTTCAAATATGGATTTGGTATGGGGGCTGGGAGAGTGGGGGAGGAGAGACACATTCAGCTCAGAGCACTCATGGATGGATTCACTCATTCAATCAGTGGTTCATTATTTCATCAAACTTTTTTCCCCAGTTTTATTGAAGTATAATTGACAAAAATTATACACATTTAAGGTTTACAATATGACTGTTTAATATACTTCATTAAACATATTTTTTTGTCTTTTTGTCCTTTTATGGCTACACCCGGTGCATATGGAGGTTCCCAGGCTAGGGGTCTAATCAGAGCTGTAGCTGCCGGCCACAGCCACAGCAACGCGGGATCCAAGTCGCATCTGCGACCTACACCACAGCTCACGGCAACCCACTGAGCAAGGCCAGGGATCGAACCCGCAACCTCATGGTTCCTAGTCGGATTCATTAACCACTGAGCCATGACGGGAACTCCGATTAAACATTTTTTAAAGACTATGACTGGTCCCGTCCAGTGCCCTCATAAAGTTTATGGTTAAGAGAGAGAAAAAATTTACCCTTCTCATTTACAGACTGCTTCATGGTTTCCAAAGTTTCCACACTCAAGCTCTCATCGGATCTTCTCCAGAGCCCTGAAAAACCAATGGGCACAGATCATTTTACACATTTCACAGATGAAGAAACTGAAGAAGAATCGGTCCACCCAAGGTAATGCCAACCAGGTTTTCCAGTTCCAGGTCTATGTTTTTCCCACCTAAGTCCACAACTTCAGTCTTATCATTGTATCCCCTCCCCACTGCTGTCCAAATTGTACCCCTTCTTTAAAGTCCAATCCAACACTACCTTCTCCATGAATCCTTCCCTGATAACCACAGCTAAAACAGTTTCTCCTCCTAGAAAACTCTAACTTGAAAAAACACATGTACCCCAATGTTCATAGCAGCATTATTTCCAAAAACCAAGACATGGAAGCAACCTAAATATCTGTCAACAGATGAATGGATAAAGAAGGTGTGGTAGATATATATCATGGAATACTACTCAGCCATGAAAAGAGGGAAGTAATGCCATTTGCAACAACATGGATGGGCCTAGAGATCATCATACTAAGTGAAGTCAGAGAAAGACAAATATGATATCACTTAATATGTGGGATCTAAAATAATAATACAAATGAACGTATTTACAAGAGAGAAAGAGGGGAATTCCCACGATGGCTCAGCAGGTTACAAACCCAACTAGTATTCATGAGGATGTGGGTTCAATCCCTGGCCTCGCTTAGTAGGTTAAGGATTCAGTGTTGCCATGAGCTGGGGTGTGGGTCACAGACACGGTTTGGATCTCACATTGCTGTGGCTGTGGTATAAAAGCAGCTGTAGTTCTGATTCGACCCCTAGCCTGGAACTTCCATATGCTGCAGGTGTAGTCCTAAAAAAAAAAAAAGATATTCAGAGACATAGAAAACAAGCTTATTGTTACCAAAGGGGCATAGAAGGGGAGGGGATATATTAGAAGTTTGCAATTAGCAGATACAAACTACCATATATAAAATAGATAAATAAGGACCTACTGTATAGCACAGGGAATTATATTCAATGTGTTGTAATAACCTATAATGGAAAAGAATCTGAAAAAAATATATATATAACCAAATCACTTTGGTGTACACTAGAAACTAACCTAATATTGTAAATCAACTGTAATTCAATTTAAAAAATAATTTCTCTTTCTTACAAAGTGAGAGAGTACTTTACTTTCTCTCTCTACTGGTATTTTAAAAAATATAACCTCCATGTCTAGACCCCAAACCCTTTGAGAGCAGGATTAATACTTCACTCCCCTTTTTGTCTCCTAGTGCAGCCAGTTCCTATCTTACAGCAGATGCTCAGTAAAGCACTGAGACATGAATAAAGGAATGAGGGTTGGAAAGATGAAAATTTCACCTATTTCCTGAGTCAACGGTTATATTCATAAGGTAATCAATGAAGAATATATTTGAAAATGAAAGCAGAGTTGTGAGTTATCGCTTTACCTTCAAGCTCTATAAATAAGGATTGGGAGGACTAGCATTAATTAAGTGACTGCTGGGTGACAAGTGTTTTATGTTATGATATCTTGCTCTCATAATCTAATAGATAAACACCATTGTTCTTATTTTCAAGTGGTGACGCTGAAGCCCAGCGTTGTTTAACAATTTTTCCCAAGATCAGACATTGATGGCATGTCAGAGAGGGGGCCAAACCCAATTCCATTTAATCTCATGTCGTAACATGAACACATGAAATCACCCCCAATTATACCACAACAATAAGAAATTATCCAGCAATTATCTACATAAGAAATTAGTTCAAATTACAGTAATAATCTTGAGATCAGATCACCTTTTAGTCATATGGTCTCTCACTATAATTGACTTGTCGTTGATTCACTATTTGCTGGGTAAATCCTTTGATCTATTTTTCCAAAACAGGAAAGGAGTTTCACTATTACCATACTCTTTTCTTGTTCTTCATGGAGCCAGTCATCACGAATTGTGAAATGCTGGCTTCTGACTTAGTAAATCTATTTTAACAAGTTGTATTACGTTATAATGTAACATGAACATTAGAAAAGATAGTGTGAAAAGTTGGGGGGGGGGATAAGTCCTAGAACCTAGAAAAATATAGAGGGTGGTAAGGCTAAACCTAGAGATGCTTTCACGAGTAACCCTGAAAGGAATAATGACTTTAGCAAAAATGGAAAACTCAACATGAAAACAATTTGTTAGATATTTACCATATTATGGAGCTGATGATTATGAGGAAGTTTAACCAAAGGACATAATTAATGAACATCCTAGAGCCTGGATAGATACAGGTAAGAGACAGACTGCATGAAGGAAATGGCTAACTCACCTAGGAGTTATATGTGAGTTCTGCAGTTGAAGACTTTTAAGAGCAGAGACCAGCCACATCCTGAAAACCAAACAGACATATCAAAGGTGATTTCTCCCAAGTGTTTAAAATACCAATCTGCATCCTTTCCTAGGTTCTGCAATATTCTACCTGGTAAACACTGTCGGTATAATCGGCAGGGGTTATTATAAGGCCTTACTATTTCATTAGCCATTAATTCAGCTAACAGTAAATATTGGCATCTTAAGAATTGTTTGATTTCTGTTTGTTTGTTTGTTTCTCTTTTTTATTTCACTGAAACTGCTTCAAGTAGTGAAGAAATTCTATCAAAAGCCCCCAAACTTTTTGGATCTGACAGGTGGAATCTTCAGGCCTCTTGGGATGTTCAAGTCAGAAAAATCAAGTCACAACAAACATTCTATTTCTTAAACAGCTTTCTATTGTTAGATCAGAGAGCTGGAAAAAGTCATGCATCTAGAGAAAGGTGAACTTTGGGGAAATAGATACACATTTTCTCTGATTCAGGGCTGGTGAAATTAATGTAGTAATATTGGCTTCAGCGGGCTGTTTCAATCACTTAAGTACATGTCCTCAGAGACATGACACAAGCAGAGACTGAGCTTCTTGAAAATAAAAAAAACTAGACATTTAATTTTTGTCAGTGTTTCTTGGAAAGGGTTCAGAACTGCCCCTTCAACAAATGTCAGGTAGGTTTCTAGAAATCTCTGCATTGGGGAATTCACAGCAAAGACAAAGTATGGGGAGTTCATATCGTGGCTCAGCAGAAACAAATCTGATGGGCATCCATGAGGATGCAGGTTTGATCCCTGGCCTTGCTCAGTGGGTTAAGGATACAGCGTTGCTGTGAGGTATGGTGTAGGTGGCAGACGCAGCTCTGGATCTCATGCTACTGTGGCTGTGGTGTCGGCCAGCAGCTACAGCTCCAATTCGACCCCTAGCCTGTGAACCTCCACATGCCATGGGTGCAGCCCTAAAAAGACAACAATGAAGAGACAAAGTACAATCTACTATTGAAACTTGTTGCTAATGGGTATGCTTTCTAAGGACCAGTCAGAGGGTCCTTAGTGTCTGGTCACTAAAGAACTGTAAAGCAGTGAGGTTTGTTTGTAAAAAACAGTAACAATACTAGATGGTACTTAACATATTTAAGTTCCACATAGTGTTCTAAATACATTTAAAACATATTTAATTCTCCCAATTACTTTATAAGGTAGGTACTACAATTATCCCCATTTTACAGGATAAACTTAGAAACAAAAGTTCAAAATTTTGTCCATGGTCACACACCCAAGTGGTGGCATATGCAGCCTGGCTCCAGAGGCCAGGCTCTTACCCAATATATTCTCTGGGTTTTTAATATATAAATAATGGGATATATATTTTGAATATTAAAAACCATTAAAATTTGAGAACATGAGAAATGGAGGAAAGAAAATGGAAGAATAGTGCTACTAACCTCACTTAATTGATGTTAACTTTTGAGAATATTTGCTTTCAATCATATTCTTGTGTAAATTTTTTTACTTGTTATAGTTCTATAATTTTAATGTTTTTCTCTTCACATTATATCAGAAGTATTTCCTATGATGCTAAAAGAGTTTGTGATGTTCATTATTAATACAGTCACATAGACTGGATATACTGTACTTATTTGGCAAGTCTCCAGCTGTTAGCTATTGAGGTTGCTTCCACCAGCCCAGAGCAGGTTCAAGGGCAGGCTATGGGGTCAGACAGCCTGGTTCAAATCCTTGCTCCTCTACTCACCAGCTACATAATCTTGAGAAAGCTACTTGACTTCTCTATGTATCAGTTTTCTAATCTATAAAATGAAGATATTAATAATCACTACTTCCAGCTCCTTAGGTTTTTGTGAGGATTAACCACATTAACTGAAGAAAAGCACTTAAAATATTATCTGCACAGAGTTATTACTATCATAAATAAGTCTATGCTGAACATCTTCAGACATAAAGCAATTCATATTTTAAAAATTATTTTCTTAATAGATATTCCCAGATAAAAGATCATTGGGTCAAAATATATAAATTCTTTTTTGTTCTAATATCTGATTTATGTTGCCAAAGTATTTCCAAAAGGTGTTATAGATTTATATGCCAACAGTTGAGCAACAAGAAATCATTTTTCAAAGTACCCTTGCTGACTTTGGGTATTACCTATAAATTTTATATTGCTTTGTCTTCCAGTTCATTAAGCTGTTTTTTAGCTGTGTCTAATCTGCTCCTAGACTCATTTGTTGAGTTTTCAATTTCTCAGTTCTAGAATTTCCAATTGATTTTTTTATCATAGTTACCTGTAATATGCTGAAATTCTCTATCTTTTCCTTTAATTTCTTTGATTTATTAATCACAGCTCTTTTAAGGTCTGTTACTCCTGTATCCAGATTGCCTGTAGGTCTAGTTTTGGTCATTTCATCTTGTCAGCTGGTAAGCCTAGTAATTTTATTGAATGCCCGGCACTGTGTACAAAAAATTGTAGAGATAATTTGAGTCTATGCATGATCTATTTTTAAGTGATATTTCGCTTTAGCTTCTGATAGGTAGTTATGTAAGTGATATCTCTCTTGGATTCTGCTCTCTGGGTTCTTGGCCTCTCATGCCCTCTTTTCCCTGGAGCTCTCTGATGCCATTAAACAAATATTTGTTAGAGTTTATCCAGTTTTTCTACTTGCTCTCAGAGGACGAGTTGATCTGAATGAAAGTAATCTAACAGAAGGGAGTGTAAATCCTTGATGTTAATTTAAAAATAATTGATAAAACCAAAATACAACTTATTTTTCTTTTAGTGTGTATTTATTTGATTACTGGTAAAGCAGAATGCTTTCATATGTTTGCAAATGTGTTATATTTCATCTTACGTGAAATGTGATTTTAACCTTATTTCATATATTGGTTAAATGTGATTCTATTCTTATCTCATGTATCAGTTTTCAGTTGTGGTGTTACTATGAGTTTGTATAAGCTATCGTGTAAAAATCACATTAACCCCTTCTGTTATGTTTAAATAATGAATCTAGGCTACTGCTTCTTTTAATGTTGTTTTAATATAATCACATCTATTTTATCTTTCACTTTGCAATTAGTTACAGTATTCTAAGCCTATTAAAAACAGGTCCCTTTAGGCTTTCTATAGTTTGAGTTTTGTTTATTTATTACAGGTATATGTTTGTGTACAAATTGATTTTTTCCCAAAGTGTTAATCAGTCTATGTACTGCAAAGTGTTTTCCCTCTCCACTGATGTGTCCTGATTTCATTATTATTATATTTCATTATTACATAAAGTATAACTTATTTTAGCTATGTATTTTGCCACATTAATCTATCTATTTTGGTGCCATTATCATTTGGCCTTAATTATTATCACTTTAAAATATATTTTAATATTTGATAAGATTAGTCTCATTACTCTTCTTTCTCAAAACTGGTTTTTGCTATTTTTGCCTACACTTTTCCAGATTTTTGTTAAAATCAAATTCCTCTCATCCTTACTTCAGAATGTTAAAAGAAAGAGAAATTATTGTTAGACTTCCAAAATCTTCACTTTGGAAAGAATGAATAGTTTTAAAATGTTATTTTTAAACTCAGAAACCAGTCTTTGACTAACATTACAAAAGCTCCCAGAATGTTTTATTTAGATAGGTAACAACCTTCTGTTTAAAACTGATCATAGAGCTCTGCATATTTTGTTGTTCTCATAAAATGAATCTCTTTTAAAAGTTTATGCTTGAGTTCATGGTTGATAATATTTATAAATACTACTTATTTATGTTAACATTCATGTCTTCTAATATTTTAATAATTTACTATGTCTAGTCATATTTTCATTCACTTCTTTAAGTTTTCAAGTTATAAAAATATTTTTCCAGTACATAATGTCTATCTTTTTTCACTCTTTGTAACTTTTTTCTTTGCTAGGTTTTATTATATTGATAAGGGCTTTCAAAATGACAGTATTTTAGTAACAGTAATATGGTAAAATCATTATATGAACTTCTATCTCTGCTTCTGTTTCCAAACATATACATTTCTAGTATTTTTACATTAATTAATTAGTTTCTAATTTGGTAAACTTTTGCACTGCTTGAATACACATTATTTTCATTATTTTGCTATGGTGAGTTCTGCATTAAAAAATAGCATATAGGAGTTCCCGTTGTGGCTCAGTGGTTAGCAAACCTGACTAGCCTCCATGAGGATGTGGGTTCGATCCTTGGCTTCACTCAGTAGGTTAAGGATCCGGTGTTGCAGTTAGCTCTGGTGTAGGTCAGAGATGCACTTCAGATCCCACATTGCTGTGGCCCCAGTGTAGGCCATCGGCTACAGTTCTGATTGGACCCCTAGCTTGGGAACCTCCATATGCCACTGGGTGCAGCTCTAAAACAAAAAGACAAAAAAAAGTAGCATGTATAAATTCTTTTGCTTATGCATAATTTTTTGGTACCATATTCCTTCACTAATATTATGATTAATGATTATAAATTACTCCCTTTTGTCTCATGTACTGTTTTTTTGACAAAAATCCTGCTTTCTTTAATATTCATATTGTTATATCCAATTTAGATGCAAGCATGCTATGCCAGAAAATCTTTGCCCTTTTAAAAAGTACTCCCAAGTCATTTTTCTTTAAGTATGACTCTTTAAGCCCTACCAAGACAAAACAGTTTCATTTTAATCTAATGTGAAGATCTTTATATTTGAATAGGGAAATTTAAGCCATTTATACTTCTCATAATTTTTAAGCTTCATTGGATTTATTTTATACTTTCTTTTCAATATTTCCTTAATGTTTCCTTTTCATCTTATCTTTTGCATGGACTATGTTTTGTTTACTTTTATCTTCCACAAAGATTTATAAAATAGATATTCTGTTTCCCATTCAACTAGTACCTATATTAAATTGTTAAGTGCATACTTAACTAATGACTTAAGAATAAAGGGAAACTTCCAACAATTTTTTTTTGTTTTTTTCCCATTTTCACTTTCCCCACTGATCTTTAGCTACAGATTCTTTAAAATTTTTAAAACCTCCTTTTCAGAATTGTTTACCAAAAACACTTTCTTACTAAATATAATAAATACATTATATATTTAGTATATAAATAGCCATCAGCATCAATTCTTATGTTACTTCGATGTTCACTATACTTTATTCATTTATTACTGTCTTAACCTTCAATGCTTAGTTAGCACTAATCTTTTTTCCTGAAATTTCTTATTCTGTAATTTTTATATTATCTCATCTCTTAGTGACCAGAAGATATCTCTTTGCAATTTTTACATAAAATACTCTTAATTGTTATGTTTTCTGACGCCTTACAGATTTTAAAATGTTCTTCTGCTGTTTTTATATAAAAGCCAGTAATTGTGTAGGCATGACACTTGCAGAATAAAACTTGTTTCTCTTAAAGTTATGTAGAAATTGACCCGTAGTCTTACAAAAGTTCTTGCTCTGTAAAAGAAATATGAGGGTAGAATTCCCATTGTGGCTCAGCGGAAATGAACCCGACTAGTATCCATGAGGATGTGGGTTTGATCCCTGACCTCACTCAGTGGGTTAAGGATCTGGCATTGCCATGAGCTGTGGTGTAGACTGCAGACACAACCCGGATCTGGCATTTCTATGGCTGTAGTATAGGCCAGCAGCTGTAGCTCTGACTGGACCCCTAGCCTGGGAACTCCCATAGGCCACACCTGTGCCACTCACTAAAAAACTAAATAAATAAATATAAGGGCAATCTATAAAAGTACATATTGTCTTCTTAGATACTTGCAGGAATTTTGTTAGTCCTAAAAATTAAAAAATTTACCAGCCTATAACCATACATTTACCTTTATTCCTTAATTTTGTTAGAAAGAAACCTTACAATAATATCTCTACATTTTTTATATGAAGAAAGTTTTCTTCTATTATAACTTTAATTTTTACTTCTGATCCACCTGCTCTGTTTTAAGAGGAACACCCATTATTTTATTCATAAATTCAAGAAATACTTACCTCACTAAGAGTATAGTGTTAAGCCTGCTGTTGGGGTAGAGTTACAATAAGATGTTTACTGCTCTCAAGGAGCTAACATTCTAAGTTAGAGCTCCATAATTTGCCCATTTTCCTCTTATTCTTTTAACTTTTATTCATTTTTTTGCATGTTTAAACTAGTTATGAAGTTTTTCTTCGGTATCCCTCATTTATATCTCTATAAAACAGAAATTTCACCTACTGAATTTTGTATTTAGTCACATCTATTCTTATTTTTACCTGTTCTTGTTTAATTAAAAACAATATAGTCTGCCCTGCTATATTGTTATAATTGCATCCCTACAAAGTTTCATATTATCAAAAGATTATTATAAAAATTATTCATGGAGAAGAGGGGCTAGAAGCAAGTTTCAAATGCATAATAACAAGATAATTTTTACTACCCTAATTTTAATGACACATGCATTTATATCTCTGTATTTGACTCAAATTACAACTAAATTTTTATCAAAACCAATAAATACAGCTCTTAACATTACTGATCAAGTAACGTTAGACTACAATGTAAAGTAAAACCGTGTGTGTGTGTGTGTATGTGTATACATATATATATATTTTTTGTCTTTTTGCCTTTTCCTAGGGCCGCAGCCACGGCATGTGGAGGTTCCCAGGCTAGGGTTCTAATCGGAGCTGTAGCTGCCGGCCTACGCCACAGCCACAACAATGCCAGAACCAAGCTGCATCTGCAACCTACACCACAGTTCAGAGCAACACCAGATGGTTAACCCACTGAGCAAGGCCAGGGATTGAACCCACAACCTCATGGTTCCTAGTCGGATTCATTGACCACTGAGCCATGACGGGAACTCCTAAAACCGTATTTTAGACAAGAAGTTTCTAGGACCACCAAATAAATTATATTACAATTTGTAACTATCCAATGTTAAGGACAGGACTATAACACCAACTGAGCAACCAGTCATTCAAACAGACATATTTCAGTTATTTTTATGGAATAATTTTGCTTCCATGTGTATAACTCTAGTGCTAAATGGGCCACCATGTTAAAATTAATGATAACCATTTTGCAAATAATATATCTTAATGCATCAGTGATGTTATCTCTAACTCCATCTGCAGAGAAAACGCTCCCATGCCTTTAATGTACTTCCATGAAATTCCCCTTTTCCTGTAAGCTTACAGAGTCAACATCTAGTACTTAATGAAAGCAAAGGAGAAAATAAAAAAGAACAAAGATGAACATTTTCATAATGCTCGTGTATTTCAAATCATTGATGCACAAAGGTCCAAGATGCCATCAAAGGGAAGTCTTATGTTTAACCATTAAAATGCAAAAATGCAATTCTGGCCAGGAGTAACCTTTATTCTGCTAGCACAGGAAACTCCCAAGGCCTGTCAGAGCCAGCAACACAGAAGGCCACAGAAGCATGTTACAGTATGAATGTGATGAAATAGACTCTTCATTTCTTCCAATATGCGGAATATACTTATTTCTATACTTGTATTGTTGATGCATAAAATTCTTTTTCAGATGCTTTTAAATCCTTTAAAAAAGTAATTCAGTGGAAGACTGTTCATATATTGTAACTCATTCAGTGTCTTTGCAGAAGTCTCCCAAATTGGAATCTTAAAATATGCATATCGGGATGGAAAAAAAAAACACAGCTTAGAAACAGTTTTGTTAAATGTCTGTTTTTCTAATCCAATGAATGATTTTAAAAATTAACTTCATTGTTTTTTAATTTACCATCTGTTAACTCAATAAATATGAGTTCTTAAAGTTAACCTAATTGTCTTGAAATTTGCTGTTTTTGAAGCTGATTAAAGTTATTTAAATTAATTTTATTGTATATCCAGCCTAGAACAAAGCATGTCTGCACTTGGATAGATCTTGGCTAATAATTCACAAATAAATGTGCCCATTTTTTAAATGGACTAATTTTGTTTATGGTCCTTAGTATATATCAGTTAACTTGTAGAAATGCAGAGATGATGATATTAGATTACCACAGAGATAGTATATTAATACACCAAAACTTGTAGCCATTAAAAACTGACCGGAGTTCCCTGGTGGCTCAACGGATTAAGGATCCAGCATTGTCACTGCTGTGGAGTGGGTTCGATCCCTGGCCCAGAAACTTCCACATGCCATGGGTGTGGCCAAAAAAAAAAAAAAAAACTAAAATAAAATTGGGATCAAATATATTTAAAAAAAAAACTGACCAAATACAACATTTTCATTAACTCTGTCTCTTTTCTAATAAAGAGGAAATGTGGAGCATCAACTAGAATGCAATCTTTTCATCCTGTATTCCCATGGATGAAAGGAGCTGCTATGTTTTTTTAAATGTTGTCTTTCCTCTGGTCAGATCATTGGACTAAGCATGGTCACGGACCCAGGTAAAATGACTGATCAGACTTCCTTGAGAGTTGTGAAAGACAGAAAGAGGGGTTCTTCTCTGGATGGCTCACTTTCCAAGCCACATCCATGGCTCAAGAAAACCGGCAACCATATTCCGCTACGTAATTGAGGGGATGAGGGAGATGGATGGCCATAAGGAAGAAAGACAAAGAAGAGATAGGAAGAAGAATAACTAGGTCCCTCTAGCACTTCAGTACTTCTGTTCCTAAGGCCCCACTGCCCCTCTGACTTTAATTTCCATGAAAAGCCCTAGTGTGCTTTTCCCTTTTTGCTTAAGTCAGCTTCTATCACAAGTCAAAACAACTTGAACTAAAGCACAAGAGAGGAAATCTCCCTGATGGCAATGATTGTTTAGTCATGGATTCCCAGGCTTTACTCCTCCTCCTGCTCTTCTTTAGATGAGGTGAAATTTTTACTTTTAACATGCAATTTACCGATTCTTTTCTTTTATGATTACTGCTTTATCTAAGAAAGTTTTGTCTATCTTCAAGTTATGTTTTCAAACATAAAGATTTAAAAGCTTCATGGTTTAGCTTCCACATTTCACTGCCTATTTGTGTTTGACGTGAGGTAGGGACCAAGGGCTTTTTATTGTTTTCTATATCGATGTCTACTCATTCTAGCACCATTTGTTGTGAATACTTTCTTTGGCTCATCAGGTTGCTCTGGAGGAAATGAAAATGGGGAGGGAGGGCATGGAGAGGCCATCTGAAGATAAAGAGGTAGATATTTTATTTTACTAATCTTATTAGTGAGTTTAAGAAAATAGTAGCTTCTTTACTTAAAAGAAGGGGTTGACAATCCATTTATCAGAATTCACTTTTTCCATGAACCTGCACATAAAGCGCCTTAAAACATATCTGATGACCAACGGTTAACTCAGTTTTCTGTCCTATGCTGTTGCCAGCTTATGCCTTTACATTGTCTGTCTAATGTGCATCCATTTATGTTTCAAACATTAACTGAGATCTAGACTAGGACTGTATCCATTAGATGGAACAGACTACATTTGCCCAAGAATACCAAACTGAAAACCAAGTCAGAGTAGGATTCAACTGTTGGTCCTGCTTGTTTGATGGTCTCATTTCTTTGCTCCATAATTGGAGCTTTTATTATCCTTTCAGTTGCATAAACCAATTTCCAAATTATCTCATAAAGATCCTAGAATCATAATATTATCTTGTTTGAGATGACCCCAAAGGGTGAATGATTTTTAAAATCTATTGATTCTCAATGTGTGAGTCATAGGTGAGCTGGCTGTAAATCATTTTTATGGCACACATAGAAAATGCTTAATATTTGCCAAAAACACTGGAGTAAATGGATGAGGCAACTGGCTCAGGGACTCTGACCATCTTAAGCCTTTCCCAGGCCCTGCTGTGTCCCCTGGAGGGTAGAAGGCCTCAATATCTTGGCACATTGGTTATTCCTTTGTGACATAGCAATTGGCTCATTCTCATCTAAGTACTTCTGAAAAATGTACAGTAGTGGACGGAAATAATCCTCTATCATGTTGGTTAATAAACATCTATTTTCCCTATTTCTGGAAAAATTATCCCCAATGTATCTTAGAGGACCATACCTCCCTAAGTCCCAGACTACCTAATTTGGGTAGGATGGCTACACTCACAAATCCAAGGTGGGCATTTAATCCAAAGCTGGTGAGTTAAAGAACCACAGCCCCTGACCAGGGTGATGAGTGCAGGTCTGGGTACAGGATGCAATTTGATCCAGTCACCAGTCAGGTGTAATTCTTCAGCTGGAAATTTTGAGGAACTCTCTTTGTGCTAGGGTTTCTATGTCAGAAGAATGGGAGCCTGGAGAGACTAGCCTACTACAGTAAAGGGACAACCAGACTGAGATTAAAGTGAAAACAGAAGAAAACAGAACCAAGAGATAGTTGGTGACATTATTTGAACAGCTAGATCTAATTAGGCCTAAAGCAGTCCTTATACTTTTTTTCCAATTTACGTGTGCATGTATGAGAATATGTGTATGTGGGGGGGGGGAGAATAAATAACAAAATGAAACCTTCATTTTTGAATTGGATTTCTGCCCCTTCAGCCCAAATCTCTCTTATCCATGTGAATTGCTGGATACCAGCTTGTTTCTACCAAATCTGAATTTATGGACCTAGAGCCAAGGAATCTGCATTTTCAATAAGCATGCTATCTAATTCCTAAACATACTAATGTTTAAAATCTACTGATCCAATTTTGTAGCTTAGGAAACTGAGATGACAAAGACCAGGTATCTTTCCCAAGATCGGTCAGCAGCACACATTTATTCTAAGTAGGTGGGAAGGATGGGTGGGAAGAACAAAGTCCCCTGCCGTCCTAGACATCAACAAGCCAGCTGATTATAGAATCAGAACTAGAATTCACTTCCACCCTTGTCTCCCTGGAGACTCGATCTTCCCAAGCTTCTGCCCTAATACATTTCTTCCTCAGTCCGACATTATTTTTCATCTAAAATGCGAACATTTGACTAATGGCAAAGAACCTACATTTGGGCAGCATTCATAGCCTATGGAAATAGGAGGTGCTTTAACAACTTTAGGTAAATGTTACAAGTGTGGATGGTCTGGAATTTGCAAACATTTCCACCAAAGTGATGGAGGAGAGAAAAGAGCAGAAGGAAGCAACTGCAGTTCCCACATGGTAACCCCACCACCTTCAAGTCTTAAATAGTGTCCAAAGGTCTTCGAAGACTTGTTTTTGTCAAAAATGCATGCAAAACACTGCATTCAATGTTAGTGCATGAATAATTTTTTTTCCAAAAGCTTTAAGTCAAAAATAAATATTCCAGAAACAGAGGTCATCATTATTCTTTGGCTCTGTGTACTCCTGGCACACCAGCAAGTCACCCAGGAAGGACTTGCTTCTACCCCATTTACATTCCAGTCAACTCAATTTCTATTCTTGTTTAGCTCCCAGGATTTATTTTCTACTAGAATAATAATGACAACAACAACTTTAGAAGAAACTGTTAGTGGGGTTTTTTTTTTTTTGGCCTTTTTAGGTCCACACCCATGGCATAGGGAGGTTCCCAGGCTAGGCGTTGAATCCGAGCTGTAGCTACTGGCCTGCACCACAGAGACAGCAATGCGGGATCCGAGCTACGTCTGGGACCTACACCACAGCTCATGGCAACACCGGATCCTTAACCCACTGAGCGAGGACAAGGATTGAACCCATGTCTTCATGGATGCTAGTTGGGTTTGTTAACCACTGAGCCACGATGGGAACTCCTCCGAAATTCTTAGTCTTTATTGAATACTAACTGCGTTGGAACACTGTGCGTTTATTCACCACAGGAGGTGGGAAAAATGATCCCCATCATAAGGCTGAGGAAGCTGAGGCAGAAAATTAGGAGACTTGCTCAAAGCCATGCAGGTAGTTGAACAAGGATTAGAATCCAGGCAGTCAGACATCTAAGGCTGTTTTGCCTAAATCTATTCATTTACCCTGAAGTTCACTGAAAATATATATTTGCTCATGCTGCTCCTTTGTATTCAAAATTCATGGAACATATACTATAGGTGAATTTTATCATATATATAAATCAAACCTCAAGAAGTTGAATTAAAAGGTTACAATTTGTAGAGCAAGTTTTTAGGAATTTAAAGATTTGATTGTCCAGTCAATTGAGTGGCTTTAAGAATCTGGATGTGCCTGTGGGAAGAGAAACTACAGGAAACCAGTCACATACCTTAAGAAAATGTACCTCAAGTTTCTAATATTTTATCGGAGTTTCTGGGAGGGTGTGGGGTGTTCTTGCAGATTGCTGACTGTGGAGTGGCAGGCACGTATGGTTTCAAAGCAGGAAAGGAGCTGAGAAAAAATAAGTGTGTTTAGTGAACTCATTTTTTAAAATTGAACAATTAAACACAGAGATAGTCTTAGGTATGTGGGTACAAGAGAGGCTGAGTTATACTCTGATGGACAGCAATAAAAAGTTTGGCCTTCACTGGAAACATACATATGCTGTACAAATGGGTCTCTGAAGTTAAGAGGACAGTTTTTTTTTCTCTTTTTGCCTTTTCTAGGGCCGCACTCGTGGCACAGCGGTCTGACAGGAGCTGCAGCCGCCGGCCTTCGCCACAGCCACAGCAACGCAGGATCCGAGCCGCGTCTGCGACCTACACCACAGCTCACGGCAACACCGGATCCTTAACCCACTGAGCAAGGCCGGGGATCGAACCCGCAACCTCATGGTTCTTAGTGGGATCCGTTAACCACTGAGCCATGACGGGAACTCCAAGAGGACAGTTTTAAGACTTGGTATATGATCCATCTGTTTAGCTGGCATTCCTTAATAAGGTGAGGATCAGGAAGTTTCATCCTAAACAACAGATATTCTGATGCGTGCTGATCTTTGTGTCCTGCACTGAATGATTGATGCATTTCGAAAAACAAATAATATCTACCACAGAGTCATACAGAAGAATTACCTATGATCAATAAAAGATAATTGTGCTCCTGAAAAATAAACCATCTAGCAAAGGAAGTGTGTAACACAGGGACTCAAAATAGGTGCCCTCCTTGGAAAACTTTAGCTTTCTTCTTGTTCATTCATTAGCTCTGCACATAATTATTGGGCTATATATGTGCCCTATAAAATGGGTAGTGTTATAAAGGCCAACATCATTCAAATGGTTGTGCAGCATCAACTAGACCCTCCAGGCTCCAGGCTTTTCCTGTCCATTCAGCCACCAGACTGATCTTTTCTAAAGAGATCTGATAGTGTTACCCTGCATCCTTACAAGCTTTAATGACTCCCTGTCTCATGCAGTAGGAGACATGTGACCGGGATTGGGGGGGTCCCTCAAGCTGATTTTGAACTGTAGAAATGTCCACCTCCACCCCATGTGTACTTTACCATGTGGATAAGTTCTCAACATTTAAGATTTCCATTTTTCATAGAAATCTGAATCAGCAGCTCTCTTCAAAAGTTGGAAGATCTGATATTCAGCACCACTGTCTCTGACCATCCCGTTTAGACAGAAAATCTGTTCTCCCGCTTGCCACAGTCCCTATCACTGCTCATGGTCTCAACTCAGTCTGCTTTGTTCATTTATATTCCTGCTTGGACCACGGTAGACATAAGAGTCGGCAATCCATGATGGAGGAGATAAGGTCTAAACTCTACAGAGTCTACCTGCAAGGTCCCGCACAGTTTGAAGCTCTTAGTTTTCATCAACAAAGACCCCATGTTCCAGTCACGGGGGAATTCCTTGCAGCTCCCCCAACAACAAGCATGGTCTTCCTCAGTGCCCTTAATCACGGTGGTCTCTCTGGTTGCAATCTCTTCCATCTTATTTTTCTGCCTAGAAGATTATCATTGATCCACAAGACTTAGTTCAATTCTTCTGTGGAACTTTCCTAAATCCTGATAATTATTTGCTTTTTTCCAAGTGCTCCTCCAGCACTTTGTGCCTCTACTGGCATCGCCACTCTAAGAGAATTCAAAATCCAAAATTCTTTCTGTCTGCTTAACTGCACAGTGTGTTTCTTAAAAAGGAGAACTCTTTTTACCTCCATATCCCCAACTCTTAATAGGGTTCCTGGTATCCAAGAGGTACACAATGAACATTTACTGAAGGAACAAAAAGATGGATAAATGAACGAATGGACACTTCCAAGAGAATTTTTTAATTTGCGTTACGAGATGTTTAAAGTAAGGGAAGTAGCTACTCAAGACCAAATTTGAAAATTTGGTGATGATCATGACATCTTCAGATAACAATTCTTAAAAGTTCCTGTTCATTGTACCCTTTCCAAGGAAGACAAGTCTTAAGAAAATAAAATGTATATAATATTAGCAAATGTATAAAGAATGACTTATAGGAGTTCCCATCGTGGTGCAGCAGAAACAAATCCGACTGGAACCGTGAGGTTGCCAGTTCGATCCCTGGCCTTGCTCAGTGGGTTAAGGATCTGGCATTGCCATGAGCTGTGGTTTAAGTCGCAGACACAGCTGGGATCTGGCATTGCTATGCCTGTGGCTGTGGCTGGCAGCAACAGCTCAGATTAGAACCCTGGCCTGGGAACCTCCATATGCCACGGGTGCAGCCCTAAAAAGACAAAAGACAAAAAAAAAAAAAAAAAAAGACATAATTGATAGGGTGCCTCATTTTGGTTGTAGAGATGGGTGGATTGTAGTGTTGCATTCACGGAGTAGGCAGAGAAAGAATTCACAGCATGTCATAAGCTAGTGGTCTCTCCTACGGTATTTATGCTAAAGAGTGTAACACTTGGGCTACAAAGTGGCAGGAGGAAATCATTTAGCTGGAGGCTCTCAAGTGGACAAGAGTCACTATGAGAATGGCAGTACTTAGAGCTGTGCCCCATAGCTCTGCTGTTCTATTTGGCCTTGCTGTGGTAATTCTATGGAGCCATGTCATTATTCCTGCACAAAGAGTTGTGAGCCCAAAGGACCTGTGTCATTTCTAGGGGCAGCATTTAAATACCAGCACAAGACTCTCCGGAGTGATCTTTACTTTTGCCATGGCAATATGAAACATTCAAGATGGCAACTGCTCCATCAGCCTGGGACCCTGAATGAGGAACCATGGAATAGACCAGTCAACCTGCAGAGGACTCGCTGCATAACCAAGAAGACAATTTCTGCCATTACAGGTCATTAACAACTGGAGTTGTTTGTTACTCTGGCATAACATAACCTATCCTGACTAATACAACAGATGTGCTCTGTTTTGCTGCATGTGGTAGAACTAAGACTAATAGCTGGAAGTTTTAGAAAGACCGATTCTGTGCAATTTAAGAAAAAAAATGGAATAAAGTGTACAAAGATGGAACAAACTACTTAGGATATTACTTATCCATTCACACAGTGTACACTGAAGTCTGCTCTGTGGTAGGTATTCTGTAGATAAAATCCTTGCCTTTATGGAGGTTAAGTGGTGAGTTCCTCTTCACTCAAGATATTTGAATTGATGGCCCCTGAAGTCTGGACTCAACAAATTAACTTTACAAATATCCTGTGACCTGGAACTTCAGGATGTCTACTTCTTCTAGTCTAAAAAAGAAAAGAAAATCTATTTTTTTTAGTGTTCCTTTGATTCAAACCATTTACTGATCCACCAAGTTGTGTTTTCACATCTGTGTCATTTTCCCAGCATATAAATTCGTTGTGTAGCCCAATACTATTTTATTCCTCCTTTGCATCTTTCTCACACTATTTAGTAGACAATATTTTGTTGTCTCTTCTAAGAAATTAATCATCTTTGACCCTAGTTATGATTATGGACCAAGTGATATGTTTCAGATTTACTTCTCTTTTAGCCATTTAAATTAGGTTTGGACTTGTTAAAAAAAACATAGAAGCACAAACATATTAACCTAATAACTTTCAGGCAAAATGCTTTTTCCTTCCAAAAAAAGCCTTAGTCCTGTATTATTGAATTTGAGGCCAATTACAATATTTCATTAACTTCTTAATCCAGTAAGTATTTAATGTATTCCCACTATGTGCCAGGCGGCAAGGTTTACTGAAGAACTTATCAGATATGTTACTTCATGCACTATATCAATCATTACATAATTCTATATTATAACAGTGTCTATGAGCTTCATGTACAAGGCAATCTGCAGAGAGGAAAGCAAATTCAAAGGTTGGGGCAAAAGGTTCCCTTAGTTAAATGCGGAGGGGGCTATCACACCTTAAATTCTGGGGGCTTTAGTTGATAACTTGGGGAAGAAGAGGATGTCAGAGTATGTAAGGGAGAAAAAGCAATCCTTTTTTTAAATATTTCAATTTCTATTAAGCTTCATTTCAGGCTTTCAAAACTGGAGAATCAGCTGCCTGCTACAAGAAATTGCTAATAAGCAGTAATTAAAGACTGAGAATTTATTCTTTCCATTCCAAACCTGATGTCATTCCCAGATGGAGATATTGGTACCAGTTAGGCAATTCAGCATTTTGGTAAATGAAGGCAGGCGGATTTGGTTTCTCTTGGACCCTGTACAGCAGAAAGTAGTCCAGGAACAAAAACTTGTGTTTTATTTTGTTTTGCCCATTGCAGTCATTTATACCTTTTTGCTTTGCTTTGGAACCAGGAATTGAGGTGGGCACCTGTGTCTTTAAAAACAAAGGGCCAGTTCTCTAAAATAACGCTAATTTATAAACTTTCTATATCCTTATGTCTTTGGAATTGTCGTCTCTGCATAAAATGACAATCAACTGAAAAAGACAGATAAATTCCAGGGAATTCAGTACCCACTGAGAGAAAAGAACGGGCATATCAGAAGACAGCCGTGAATACAGGCACTACTCTCCTTTATTTAGAAAAACCACACAAAAATACAGCACAGTTGATATGCTGTTACCAGGACTTGAAAGTAGAATCAACCACTGTGAGATAAAATAAGATGGCACGCATATCAGGATTTTCCCAGCGTACTTTATTCGTAGACATCTGACAGAAGAGGATCTAACAGAGCTTTGAGGAAAAACTGAATTCTCAGCCCTCAGTCACTTTCCAGGAACTTCACCGCAAACAGTGCTCTGCTCTGGCGAGATGGAGATCTTAGCCATCCCTCTCCTGCTTCCATAGTTTCTTTCTCTCTAAATACAATTATTTATGGGGACTTAATGAGAGAGCAAGCCTTGGGTGAAAGGAACTCTAGAAAGTGCAGCTTCTAAAAATACACCGAGGCGCCTCTACAGTCCTTATTGTTACAAACTGACGTTTTGCAGTTCAAGCCATGAACTTAACAGCTACACATAGGAGAGAGAGAGGGAGGGAGAGAGAGAGAGAAGGAGGGAGAGAGAGAGGGAGGGAGAGAGAAAGGGAGAGAGGGAGAGGGGTGGGGAGAGAGAGAGAGAGAAACGGGGAGGTGGGGTGGGGGGGATTATTATTTTTTTCTTTCTGCAGTTTCCTTAACTTTGAGTAAACAGTAGTAATTTTCTGTTATCAGACCCAATGCGAATTTCCCAAAGACAACACAAGACAAAAGACCTGTTAGCTCCCTGCGAGCTGGGGGGTGGGGGGGCGGGGGCCCAGAGACGGGCAGGAAAAGAGGGCAAAGTTGATCAAGTATCTAGTTTCTCCTTAGCCTGGGATTCTGAATCTCCAGTCACCCAAGTCTAGCAGAGGTGACCGGACTTTCAGTCCCCTTTAGGAAAGGTTCCCTCGCCCCTTCTCTCTGGGTCCCTGTCACTAAATCCTCACTTGCACAGTCTGCTTCCAGCTTTTTGGAGTAATTAGACCTCAGTTTAGGCGTCTTTTGCCAGTGGGTTGAAAAGAAGTACAGCTGCCAACACGAGCATATTAAAAAAAAAAAAAAATGAGCAGGGGCGTGGCGCGGGGGTCTGCAAGAGAACCCCCTCCTCCTCCTTCAGTCACGTGCTCTGCAGTTGGGGTGCAGCACTCCCGCATGGGGTGCTGTGAGGGTCCAGGGTGGGGTGAAGGGAGATGGACCGAAGAGGCTGGAAGAAGAGGCCCTCTAGGAAAGATCTCTCTGCCGATCTCTGGCGAGAGAAAAAACTGGCCCACATGCCCCTAGTGGGGAGCGATCCACCCCACGCAGGCTGGCTTGGTGGGGGGGGTGCGTCGGGGCCTCTCACCTGACTTCCTCCTCGGCTGGCACACACGCTACAATCACCCCCTTCCCCCCACCACCCCCCAAAAGCCCAACCAAACAACGAACAACAAGAGGAAGCCGCAGGCGGCAGGAGGAGGGGTGCGCGCGCTGGGGGCCCGGGAGAGGTGAGGGGGCAGGGTTGGCGGGCGTCGAGAACCGCGCCGCTCACCGCCACGCGTTTCCCCCCTGGCGCCCACACTTACCCTCAACGCTGAGGGTCCGGTTCTCGGGTCCGATCCCAGCGCGCGCCTCTCTCCCGCCCGCGCCCGTCCGGCCCGCCGCCCCCCACACCCCGGCCAGCCGGCGGGGAGGGAGTCTGCGAGCGGCGCGCGGCGGCGGCGGCAGCGGCGGCTCGGGCTCGGCTCGGCTCGGGCTCCAGCGCGCCCCGGGTCGCCGGCGGCCGCCGAGGCTCCACCGCCAGGGGGAAGCCGGGGAGGGTGCTGGGGAGACGGGCCGGGCCCTCGCCGCCCCGCCGGCCAGCCCGCGCCGCACACGCTCCGCGGCGGCGGCGGCGGCTCGAGGTCCGCCGAGCCCCGGGGCGCAGCGTGCCCTGCCCGGAGCCGCGGCTGGATGCGCGCCCGGGCGGCTGTGGGCTCCCGCGGGGGGCACCCTGGCCGCCCCGGTGCGTCTCCAGACTGCGGGCGCCGCGACCGCCGAGGCGCTCAGGGCTCCTGCCGCCCCCCTCCCCCTCCCGCCCCCGCCGCCCCCTCCCCCTCCCCCCGTTAACATCTCCTCCCTCCCCCCTCTTCCTTCCCTCGGCCCCGCGCGCTCGCTAGCTCGCTCCTCGACTCGCTCTCCCCTTTAAACGCCCACTTCGGATGGGAAAAGAAGACAACTTGAAGTCAAGTTGCAATTAACTTCCGCGGCAGCCGCAGCTCAGCTGCGGCAGCACCAGAGGCAGAAGCCGCCGCCTCGGAAGTCCGACGCCGGCGCGCCCGCCCGGGGAGCCGCGCCTGGTCTCGGGCCGCGCTCGACAGCCACCGCCGCCCCCAGCGCCCATGCCTGAGTGAGTCTACTCCTTTGCCTCTCTGTCTGTCTGTCTCTGTCTGCCTGTCTCTCTCCGTCTCTCTCTCTCTCCCCTACCCTTGTGCTGTTATCTCTGTCTCTCTCCTTTTACGGAATCGAGCCAAACTTCACTATAGTACCCACCCGCGGTGCCCCACATCGGGGCAGCTCGGCTCCCCTCTCGTGGGCGCCGGGCGGCAGGAGTCTTCCAAGGCCCTTCTGTCGCGCGCGGCGGGATCCGGTGGGGTAGCCGGTAGAGTGAGGGAGAGCACCCGGGACGGGGTGCTTGATGATGCCATTCGTTCTCTCTCTCGGGGTGTGGACAAACTGCCCGACAGACCCTGGCTGAACAAACTATTTCAGTCACCAGTATGACCTCTTTTGGAAGAGAAAAGGGGAGTTGAAAAGACCGAAGGAAGCACACGGGGAAAGGGAGACCCTATCTGTGTGCCCCGGAGCCAGGCTGGCAGAAGGTGCCCGGCTGAGTAGGCTGGGGGAGTGGAAACGTTCCCCTGCCGGATCGCAAGTAAGCTCAGCATCCTTCCCCGGTCCATCTGCGCTTTCCTCCGCCCCCCGCCGGCGCGGCTGGTTGGAACCGCGGCGGAGAGGGCCCAGGGAAGTTTGAGGCAACTTCTCCATCCCAGGAGCCACTTGAGCGGCGCTCAAGTTGGAGCCGGGAGTTGGAAAGACGCGTCCTTTCTGCGTTTCGAGTCCTCGCGGGTTGTAGTGAGGTTGGTCCTGACGGGGCTCCTGGCAAGAATGTGGGGTTTGGAGTTGGGCTGGAGGCAGGAAGAGGTGCTGCCCTCTTTGCAGGGACAGGGACATCACAGGTGCGGCCTCGAGGTCTGCACCGTATCTCCCTCCTGCGGTCCCGACTCGAGCGTGGCAGCCTTCCTCGAGCGCTCCACCACCGAGGCACCCGGGGTGGCGGAGCGTGGGTTTGGACAACCACGATGAAAGGGACAAAGCAGGCAGGTGGCAGGTCCGGGGACTGACTTGCGCGTGCCGGGCATATCCACTGAGTTGGACTCCTGTGATGACCCCAGAAGACCGAGAGGGGTTTAGGGCTCTTGCTAGAGGTTTTGGCCCGGACTTCCATTAGGGCGTTGCAATTTCACTTGCAAGTGTCAACCACAGGATCTCCTCTCAAAGTGCCCTGATTGGCAACTTTGACCTCCGCGCCCTTTCTCGGCGAACTTTGTCAGCAGCATTCCGGATTTCCAAGCAAATGCTTTAAGACTTGGACTCCACATGGTTGTAAAGACAAAGTAAAGAGAAAGACGTCCTGTTCTCAGGAGAGGACCTTTCTGCCCCGACTGACTGGGGTTCCATGCTTGCATCTGGGAGGCCAGGGGACCTGACCTCCCCAAAAGGACAGAAGAGGGGTAAGAATGAGTAAAACGCTACTGCTGGGTGTCAGGGTTTGTCCTGAGCAGTCCCTGAAATCTACAGTGTTTGTCTGCTAACAGAGTAACTCATCCCGTTGAAACTTTATTGAAATTTACCCAATTTAAAGTGGATTTTTCAGGGATGTCAGAAATTAAGATTTATTCTGTAGTCAAACGTAGCTGGGGGGGGGGAGTAAGTGTTTGCTCTAAAAACCTTTAATCTGCTGTGTGGTACTAGTGCTAAGATTTAGCAGCCGTCCTTTATTTCTATTGCATATTATTTTAGTAGAACAGTAGTACATTCATATACTGGCTGCTCCAGTCTGCTGGCAAACATTAGCATTCAGGCTTACATTTTTGACAAATGTGCAGACAGGAATAGCATGAATAGGCATCTTAAATATTAACAACCTAAGCATCTGTTGTGAAACAAATTTAATATATTTACTCTGTTTTTCTCACATTGTTAGAAAAGGTTATAATAAGTGCATAATTTCAACTTTAGTTAGCAGAACTAACTGGCTGTATCTTTCACTACCTCTCCAAGTGTTTAACACAATCATCAGACATAAATACTTTAATTAACTTGGTTAGGCACATTATTAAATACACTTTAGACAGTGTGTATACTATGTAAAATGTAACAGTAGCAAAATATGTATCCTATTTGTGCACATTTTAAATGACTCTGCATTTTATGAATATACCAGGCATGTTTATTCTTCATCTCCATTCGACACTTATTACTTCATATTTTTCCTAATGGAAACAATATTTTAAATGTAGAGTTGTTCAGTCATATGTAATACATAATATGTAAACAGTAGCTATAAAATACAAAGCATGGTTAAATTTGAGCATGGCTACATGTAACAAGATTATACAAGAGAAATAAAAATCACTGCTCCATTTTTGTATTCCTCTCTGAATAATGAATACAAATGATGGATGAAAAAAGAACAAATAGGGATTTCCCTCCTGAAGTATTAGTGCCTTAAAAAGTGTGTGGGGTGGGGCTGGGGCCGGGGGGGTGGGGTGGGGTGGGGAGTGCGGGGGGACAAGGGAAAAAAGCAGGGGGAAAAAGATCAGCAGAGAAAGAAGACTTAAAGAACTTCCAAGAGTTTGAATAGTCATTTCCAGAATCAATGCATTCTTCATTTTCCCACAAGCTGAAATATGTAATAAATAATAGTTCTTTGTATGTAAAAGTATTCAAAAGGAATGCCTTTTGTTCAGTTGTTGTAATAAATTAATATATTCTTTGGTTGATAATCTACAAAAGTAGTTCTTTTGTCTCTCAGCATCTTAAACAACAACAAAGTGAATATTGGTTTATTTCTGCAAAGAAGTCTGTTGCCAGCTATATGAACCTGCGATTGAATAAGATGATGTGCTTAGTGATGGTTAAGAAAGTATGCATTAAATTAGCAAAGACTGAAATATCTGGGGGAAATGCTCAATTATTTTTTCATGCGTCAGGGTGTGGGTTGTAAATTAGGCCTAAGAGGTCAGGTGATGGGCACCTGTTCCTAATTATTGTAAAAATCTTTTGGTTACAAACACTATTAAGCTAAACACAACATGGATCTACAGCAGGGACTCCATAAAGCACTCTAGTGGTTTTTCATCTGCTCTGTAAATTTCCAGAAGGGCCATATATAGATAGATATGCCCTTTATACAAACACTTCTTTTCTTCCAAGACGTGTTGTCCCTGATGACTGTTATATTAGTACTTGGGGCCGACGAAGTATATAAAGTAAGTGCATATGAATGAAATCAACCTTCAGATTATGTCTAGACATGTTGTAGTCAAATGTAAAAATGTTCTCTTTTAAACCCCTCTTTTTCCTTTACAATCCACTGATTAAGGATCAGAATTTGTTCGTGTTTTAAATGGAAACCAAACCTCCCCAAATCGCCTTTTATCCTTTGTAGATAAGGTGAGTTCCATTTTAAATGATGCCAGCAGATATTTTGCTTGGTGCTTGTATATCAGGAGAACATTAGTTGTTCTGTACCATCATAGCTTTGTGGTCTATAGAAAATGGGAAGAAAACCACATTTTATATGAATGCTGTTAGGAAGGGTATCATCATTTGATCTTCAAACTTCCCACTTCTCTCAGGGGAGTTCAGCAATATTTTGATTAGAATTAAGGAATGTGATTTGATTTTTATGAATGGTTTACCTTTAGATATTTCAGAGAGCAGAATAAGCATATATATTGAACGGACCTAAAGCAGCACAAGGTTGCAAACTATTAAAGGTGCCAGTTGCTTTTAATTAGCAAAGGAGGAGGATTTTGAGTCAATTCAGTAACTCAGATTATTAAATTCTATATTTAAATATGTTCTTTGTCTCTTTTGGTTTTGTATAGTTTCTGCTTATTATATTAAGTATTCATTTTTAGCATTTGTGATCAGATTACAGAACAGTCATTATTCTTGCTTTTCAAATGGATTTGGTTTCCAAACTCCTAAACTCTGGGATGATTTTAACAAATCGGTTCACATTTTGACAGAACAGAGTTAAGTTAATTAATAGATCAGGCACGAAAAATCCTCCATGGTAGGGTGTATTTTCTGGTAAAATGAAAGTTATGTTTCAGTATGATGAGCATCAGGCTTCAGTAATCTGTTCCTCGTGTGGAATGAACACTTCCTACTTCAAGCTAGCAGGCACCTACTGTTTATTTACGCTGCATTAAACTGACAGCTCAGCAATCAGAGGAAAAATATTACTTACCTTCCTGAAGTAAATACCAGTTTATAGGTTAGTGCACGTATTTATATTCCTGTCACCACTAAATAACGGCTCTGTCTCCATTTTAATATCTACCTGTACTCTCATCCAGGGCTTTAGACTCTTCCTGGTTGGGAGCAGGGGTCGGGAGTTATTTTTTTGTCACTTCCCAGTGACTCAACTTTTAAGAAGAGCACGTTCATCTTCTCATTTCTGCCCTGTGAAAATCAGTTAAAAGAAATGTTGTACATTTTTTACATTGCATACTTCAACTCTAACATCAAAATCCTAAAAGAATCCACATGCTGCTTAAAATAGTCAACTTAGAGCAACCTCAGGACAAATCCGTTCAAACACATTCAAGTGTACATTTGCTAAATTAACTCTACAAAGTTCCGAAGAGATAACTTCAACTGTTTGATTACTTAGATAATAACTTTAATAAAGCGTCTTCCCTTCCAAGCCTTAGATGAATGTTTCAGTTTTTAATGGAGCTCTGCAGAAATTAGTATAAAGTGGGACACATTGATTGATTGATTGATTGGTACTGTTTGCTTTCCTGTGAAAATATTCTGGTCTCCTTTGTTTTTTTATTTAATCTGCCAACCTTGGATTTCAACTTTTTTTTTTTTACAATACTAAATGCATTTGCTTTTTTTTTTTTTAATTGGGAGTCCATTCTCTTTGGAGACCCCTAGAGACATCAAGTTACTGTTAAACTAGAATTCCAAAACTTATGGTTAACTTGAGAACTTGAGAAAATGCTTGTTTTTACTCACATTCTAGAAGTAGCTCTTACATTTGTGGTCTACACACAGTTGTCAATCTCTAATCACATATTCTATTAACATCAGAGCAAAGTATGGTCTTAATACAGCATATAAATCAAATCTGTTACACAAGGTTCTTCTCCTTCTCTCCCAAAGAAAAAGTGTCTACTATGGTAATTTATATATCATTCCTAAGTGCTATTCTCAATGGTAAGTCTATTTCAACTTGATATCTTCATAGAGTGTGATCAACACATTAGCACACATTATTTAGTACTTTTGAACTTATGCCAACGATACCTTTTGCTGTTTATTTTTTTTTCAGTCTTTTTTAAGATCAGATATTTCAGAGTAAATAGATACAGATTGTGTGTATATATATTCAGGGTGAGATTTAGTAGCGTAGCATTTCTCCAGCATATTGGCCTATTTTTATTCTTTCAAGTTATTCTGTATCACTTCCACAGTTGTTACTGTCTGAAGGTTCGTAAATAGAAATTCTAATCACCTCTTTCAATGGACATTCAAGGATGTAATTTAGTTTATGCAGTGGTCCAGCTTAATTATGAGAGGTGAAAATTAGTTCACTAGTACCCCAGCCTTTGTGTCCCTAGATTTGGCCGAAATTTATTCAGTCCAGACATTTGATATTTGGTAGTGGAGTGTCTCATAATCCAACATTAGGAGTTGGTTCAGTTTCCAGTGGAGGAAAGATCTTGCTGGATAGAACATTTAACTGTGCAATATTTTATTACAGTCATCAGTCATTAGAGAGCCCGCTTATTGTTGCGTGAATTTTTGCTGCACCTCGGGGTGCAAGTCCCCCAAATGAAGCTGAAATGCTTGCAGAAGAAGCAGATGTCAGGCTGCACCTGGTCGTGTCTTTGCTAGGATGTCTGAGGACCTGCATTACCCCCCAAACCCCCGACACCCCCCCACCCTTTCCCCCAGGTGTGCAGGAAATGGAGGGTGTTGTAGCGGGTGAAGTGGGTGGACTTTACCCAGAGCTATGACCTGATTTGTGACGTACCCTCAGAACTGCAGTAATGGTCTAGCTGCTTCACAGGCAACTGGTAACCACCTCATTTGGGGATGCTTCTGTCTTGCTAGCAGTGCCAGAGAGACTTCGTCATTGTCACCTCATCAAAGACTACTTCTTGAGACCTCTCCTTTAGATTTGGAGAGCAGCCTCTGATATTTGGAGGGTAAGTGTCAGAAAAAGTTCCTGTTAGTTCCATATGGAGAATCAGGTCTATAGCCACAGGGAGAGACTGGCATTTAGTGTCCGGGGGAGGTCTCTGTGTTGGGATGTTGCTTTTTCTCAGCAAGAGATGATTTGGGACCAGATACCAACAGAATTCTGCAGTGCGCATTCTACTTTGGGTGGTGCAATGTGGTAGGAGGCCCCCAGGAGAAATTATTAGATCTTCTTTCCTTGAGATATTTAAAGAAAAGGTAGTCAGAAATATGTGTGAGGGGGAATTCTTTAGATGCAGTTTTCCAGGAAGCTGGGCGTATAGTAGAGTTGATTGCTAGAGGTTCTTTTCTAGGCTTACTCAGTGGTTTCTGTATGCCGTTAAGAGCATGCAAATGACAATTTGGCCTTTAATGTTTATTATGTTTGGACTTTAAGGTAAAAGAAGTTTCATGTTATAAATATTTTATTGTAATAATTATTATAAATAAAATAGAACCTAGTATATACACAGATATCTTTTGAAATGGAGATAGTCTTGAACATAGTGTGTTCCTAATTAGCTGTTTGATGTTGAATGCAATTGAGTTTTCCTGTCCCAGTGAACCAGACAATGAAAATCATTGGGGATTAACAACAGGGCTATGTGATGATTCTTGATATAGCAAACCTTTCCCTGTGTACTGATAAAATATTTTTTGTCAGTAAAGTGCTCAATTCAAATGCTTACAGTTTTGAATTCTAAAAGAATTGATATAATAATCAATATAGAATTGATGAAATCATCCAAGTGTTTCTCATAGTATTTTCACCAACTGAAGTGATACCTAGCTGTTCTGTCTAATATTAGATTTCTCCAAGCTGTGGGAGGAAAGAACAATATCTTAATAACTATGCTTTAATTTTTTTTTCTTAGAGGTAGGCTCTCTTTAGGGTGGTTTAAGAGGACTCAAAAACAATTTAGAACATTATCTTAAAAGTTTAAAAATGACAGCTTTACTTTGTATGGAGTCATTGTATTATAATAATACTGTACGCTTATTAGTGTTATTAGAGCAGTAGACAGTTAATTACAGCCTTTTCTGAGACATGTTAACTGTATATTAACAGTCATGTTAAAAAAGAATGATGTATACTCTTACATACAAGTTGTTGCTTGCTAGACTCTTTTAAAAATAGTCTTTTAGAATGTATGGAGTCACATTTTTGGTCCAGAATCATCAAAGTGTTTTCTACTTAAAGCAGCTTCATTTAAGAACTTTTCACAGAGATGTCAGATTTTCAATATTGTTCGTATATTCTCTTTCTCTCTCTCTGTGTAATTAGTATTGGCTTAATCACTTTTGCCACTGGCTTTAGAAATTGTTGTCCCTCAGCAGTTTTAGCTTTCCCACGTTGTATTTTGAGATGCCTACATTTTTGTTTTGTGATGACTTTGACCAACATAAGCCATTAAAACCTTACTGAGTTGATTTAGCACCTCTTAATACTACTCTTTATGGAATCATTTTAGTCACTGTTTCTTGAGCCAATTGTATGTTTTCTTAAAATTCTCTGTAACCTGATATGTAAGATACATTGGAGCAGTCGATCACAGCAGTAGTTCTAGGACCATTTTATTTTCCAGATCTAAAGCCTGGGCTTTTCCTCTGGCTTCTGGCATGGAAGAACAATAGGTGACTGAAACTGGGGGAGTTTAAAACTGGACTGAACCTGCCTTAGATAATTCTATCAAGTTGGTTAACTATTTGAATTCTCTCGGTAAATCTGGATATGTTGACCTTGTAACCTTGTAACCTTGTAATAGCTCTTACAAATTCATTAGGAGTCCCCCTTTGTGAATTTTTTAGGCGCTGCTCTCATTTATTTCATTTATTTTAAACTACAAAAATAAATTCAGTGGAAGGTACATGTCTGTGTTATATAAAATAGTAGAAACTTTGCAGTTAGCTTTCTGTGTCTTATGTAGTGAGCACACATTAAAGACTTGCTAAATTAATAATAAAATCATGGATTTAGCTTGTGCTGACATGGTTTAGTGGTAAAAGACCTTCCTGTCTAATTTTCTGTTTTCACTGCTCGCTTAATCTACACATGCCTTAGTTTTCTGAATACTTGAATGTTTTTCTTCTCTGTTATGTGCTCTGTCATTTTTGGACAGTAGCACTAGGGGTTGTTTTATCCTCATTGACCTTGAAGATGAAATGACGTCTCTCTGGTTGGGTTCATGGTCCTTGGGTGTTTGGTTGTGGTAACAACCTGTTCTGAAGTCAGCACAGAGCCCTCCCCTGAGGTCCTTGCAGATAGATTACCATGTAATGTTTTTTTGTTGTTGTTGTTCCTTATTCTGGAGCCAAAAATACTATGCACTAGTGGCCCAAGTCTGATTGATCTCTATCTGCTCTTTCCTGGACGCTGGATAAATATTGGCCATGATTATTGCATAAATAGATATTTTTTTAAATCGTAGCTATATACATTGTTTAAAAAATCTTGAGATTTAGGGTACTCATATTAATGAAGATGTCACTCCATTCCTTAAAATGGATGCTCAAGTTGCAGTAGGGTTGTGTTAGGTTGTGTTAAAACATTCTGAAAAGTTCCAGGCATTCTATGAAAGTTTTCTAAAAAAGACACTTCCTCTTTAAATTTATTTTCATGTCCAGGGCTGTTTGCAAGACAGTCCTATTTTGTTACACAAAGGAAAGTATTGCTGAAGCAGTACACTGCTGTGTGACCTATTACATTATCATGCACATTCTGTCTCTTTAAAAACAGTCTCCTCTATTTGCCCTATTAATTGTTGATATGTTGCCATCCACGAGACAAAAATTAGAGCTGTAATTAAATAATCATGTGATGCTCCTTAGTGCCAGTGAGAGCAAACTCATTTTTCCAGGCCCTGATGGTCACTGATTATTGTATTACTACTGGCTTGCTTTCTTCTTCTTCTTTTTTTTTTCCTTCATGATTCTCTATCTGTAGATTACCTAACTACTGTCCTTCTTTTCAAAATTAAAGAAAAGAGAGAACATTCAGCCAGTTAATTGGCTCAAGGTCCTCAGGGATGTAAGGTAGACATACCTTTTTCTGCTTTTGGTCACCTGGTGGGTTCTTTGGGGAGCCTTCATCAGTGGCGTGGTTGCCTGCCATTTAATTTACACTGGTGTTTTGGCTGGGATGAAGGCATATGGGGAATGCCAGGAGAATTACAAAAGGAGCCGGGTATTAAAATTCAGAAATGATTAAAATTGAAATAAAAGGATGCTGCTTCTTTGCCAGTACTCTGGCAGTCATAATGACACATAGAGATTAGTTTCCACCTTCATCTTTTCCTTCTTTTTCATTTCCTCTTGTTTATTGTTGACACATTTTCCTTATGTCTGTCTCCCGTCTCTGTATCTTTTTGCACCATTCTGAATCTCTACTTCTCCCTCTTTCCTTAAGCATGGGGAAACCTACTTAACCTTATTATAACAATAACAGAATAGGTTATTAATATTTAATATGCACATGATTAAAATTTCTCCCTAAAACATAGGTCAGCTGTATTATTATTAACTGGCATGTAATTTTTCATTTAAAATATTCTTCTTCTGCCCTTGCTGTTTCTGAAATGTAGCCTACTTTAGTAGTGATTTAATACATAATGTTTAGAAAACTGTGGTCGGCTAGTGAGAAAAGAACTTACCAGTCATGGATAATCAATTATGCATGAATTCAGATGTAACAGATGGAATCTGGTGAGTTAAAGTTTCCCTTTGCCTTAGTGGTTTTTTTTTTTTCAATTTGTTTGTTTGACACCTGTCTCATATATAGATAAACATCTAAAGTAGCGTGTGAGAAATTTCCTTATATCTTTATATGCTCTTTAAAGTGAACTTAATTTCCTTAAATTAAATTTAAGGGCAGAGACTTTTTTATGTGGTCTTAAAGATGATCAGATTCTTCTCCATCACTTGGTAGATACAGAACCGAGTCCTGCTTAGCTTACGAAGGGTCACTCTTCCAGTTGGTAGAGAAAGAAACAAGACCCGAATATAGAGTTCCTACCTTTTCTCCACTTCTTTTCCTGCTATGTCATTTATCCTCTTTTGTAGGCGTTACTTAATAATGGAGCACTATCACAGTAACTCTGGGTTTTGAAGCATTTCTGGTGAAAATTGTGGTTGACTAGCTTTTAATTGTGTAACATTCTCTTGGACGATATGCAAATAGTATCTGTGAATGTATGTATCATGTTATGTTATATGCATATTATACATACATTTATTCATACTAGTTGTCAGCCAAACAATTGGATTTTCCAAATCTACTGAGAATGCTTCAATATTTGGTTTATATCTGAAACTACAGCATATGCTAGCCACAAAGATGCCTTTACACTAGCTCACAGTGTTGTAAATTCTTAGTGACAAAACCCCTTTGTGCAAAGTGAACTCAAAAGTTATTTTCAAGAGTCTTGTTACCTCCACGGCGAGATAAGTTTAACTTTCATTAAATATAATATGAATGTATAGTTTTCAGTTGTTGAAGTAATAAAACAGTGAGTACTGTCCATCTTTTAAGCGAAATTACAGTCTCAAAACAGTTACAAGCTGCTCCCCATCAAAAATTTTCATAAATATGCTGTTTGTTTCTTTCCCAAGTGTATTTGTATATATATCAAATACAAATGAAAATAGTCTTTGCAGAATAAATAAAAATAAATGATTAAAAAATAGCCTGAAGGCTCACTAGCTCTGTTTTTAAAGTTATACCATAGCATTATTTATCAGTTTTTTGCTTCATATCAGCTGGAAATTTGCATGTATATTTTCAGTCTATGTCACTTATCTAATGAATTAAATTCCACAATAAACACACTAGTAAAGAAAGCCACACCTGCAAAATAGGTAACTGGATGTGCTCTAGCTTCGGTTATACTGAACTATTTCCTAGTATTTTATTTAGCCTTTTATACCCAATAAATATGTAATTTTTAATTTCACTTTACTATGTTTTCATATTCTCTAGTCATGCATCAGAAAAATACATATACGTAGGGATGAACTTCAATAAGATACAATTTATATATGAGTTTCCGATACATTAAAAACTCCATCATTAGTATAAAAGTCCCTACTATAAATTAGTAAGAATAGATTATAGGAAGTAGAATATCAGACAATATACTATAAAAAAGATATTACAAATTATTGCATGCAGAAGTAAACACTTTAATCTTAATTACTGTCACGAAAAAGTGACTGATACAATTAAATGGGAAAGCCTTTTGGGCTTTTTATAACAAAATTTGTATTCTTCTACTAAGAAACAGAGTCTAGAATCTTTACATAGAGATAATTTGTAAATTATTACATTGATGTAACAACTACATTTGTACAGTTGTTATACCTTTACGGCTGGACTTGCATGAAAGTGCTTAACTGGGAGGGTCTAATGTTTCATAAGTATAGTTCATGTTTTGAAAAATATCCAAAAAGAATGTTTGGACTTCAGGTACTCTTACTTGTTGGGTTTTGTCTCTCCTTCCTCTTCATTGCCAAGATACAAGTCTAGAAGAAAATTTGAAAAGAGAACCATATTCTTGCATCAGAGGACCGTCACATTACCTACTCTGGGTGGGATGTTGGTCTCTAATTACCAATCCATGTTAATTATCCTTGGGTCAGGTATTCATCATATGAATTAATTATCCAGCATAGACTGGACTGTGGCTGTTGGCAGGTAAGGACAAAGCAGTGGAGGGCTGGTGGCTAGGATGCAGTTTGTCAGTGTGTTGTAGCTCATTGTTTTCCTGCGTGGCATATTTTCGTGGTACTATATGTCTGCCAGTCTGAGGAATAGAGAAAAGATTGATTTGCTTCAGTTTTATTGTTCTTAAGTTTTTTTTTAATTGGCTTAAAAGATATATACCATAAAACATGCCATTTTAACAATCTGTAAATGTACAGTTCTGTGCCCTTAATTACACTCACATTCATGCAACCCTTTCCAAAGTCTCTTCCAAATCTTTTTCATCATCACAAAGAGGATGTGCTTTTGTGTTTTGAATCCTCTCCTTTGCTTCAACTATTTTCAAGTATTACAAGGATATTTAATCGTTGTCCAGATGTGTTGCAGTTGTTTCTGGTGCGGCTTTTCTTCCCAATGAATAAACTCGGTCCACTGCTTTGCAGAGAAGGGCACAGCGGCACCCTATCAGATATTGCCCTTGGCTGGTAAAGCCACCCCCCCCAAAAAAAAATCTGGACCGGGATTCAGGTCTGTTGTAACTTCAAACTGTTTTTTTCTTCAAGTAAGCCAGGAAAGATTAGCAATAACATTCATATCACTAAGAAGATTTGGTTGATATGTCTTGGCTAAAGGTTGATTGGGAATGGGTGCTGTTTAACTTCACTGGAATTATAATTCCCTGAGCTTCCTGAGAGCACCGCAGCAGCTAGGGTTGTGGTGCCCTGCCCTTGGGTCCTCTTGGGCAGGGACAATGTGAATGCTTCTGTTCTGCTTATGTGCAATGACCAAGTCTAGAAATGAACAGTTTTCAACTGTTTCAAAGGGAACCCCACTCAAGGTTGACATGGAGGGAGAAAAATCCTGCTCAACTATGTTAAAAAAAAAGAATTAGAGAAAACTGGGATGGTTCTGGCTCCAGTAAATAATAGACTGGTTTTGGAACTTTGCTTTCATGTGTAATTTTGTGGTTAGTTGCTTATGTCTGTGATGATAAATCATATACTTGCACAGGATTTCTGGCACCCCGGTAAATCTCAAGCAAGTGCCTAAATGCTAATTTATCCCAGTAGTTCCTCAAACAGCATACTTTCCTTCACCAAATCACTGATTTAATAAGTTGCCCCCCCTGCCCCACCTTTGTTTGTTTGTTGTTTGTTTATTTGAAACAGGCAGCTTGCCTGCATGTACATTTCTTATATCTTGGGTGAGTGCTGGTTCCTAGAACAGCCTTAACCTTTCCAAGTGACCCCAGGGATTTGGGTTAAAAACTTCACTTGAGGGAGTTCCCGTTGTGGCACAGTGGTTAAAGAATCCGACTAGGAACCATGAGGTTGCAGGTTCGATCCCTGGCCTTGCTCAGTGGGTTAAGGATCCGGGGTGGCTGTGAGCTGTGGTGTAGGTTGCAGAGGTGGCTCAGATCTGCCATTGCTGTGGCTATGGCGAAGGCCGACAGCTCTGATTCGACCACTAGCCCGAAGCTCCATATGCCGCGGGTGCGGCCCTAAAAAGAAAAAAAAAAAGAGAAGGAAAAAAACACTTCGCTTGAGGATGTGGGATGTCATAGCAGGTATATATGATTTCCTGTCTCCAAAACATTACCTAACCCAATGAATGCCAGACCTGGCTGTACATTGGGAATCACCTTGGAAGCTCTAAAGCACCACATACCTGGCTCCTACCCTTGGCAGTGGGGTGCAGTCTGGACATCTGGGTTGTTGAAGTAGCTCTCAGGTGATATTAACATGCAACAGAGACTCTTTGTTAAGATTCCTACCAACACTCACTGGTAAAAACAATTCTTGGATTTCTTTCCCTGTGATGGCAGGCGCTGTGAGAGACTCCAGGAATACAGACATGAATCCACTCTCAAGATGCCAACAGACTTAACAGTTGGGGGGGGGGGCAGACCTACAAATATGAAATGCCACACTGAAGGACAGGGATGGGATGGGGCGTTGAGAAGGAAGTAGCTGGTAGCTGGAGAAGGCTTCACGGGCAGAAGAGGTGCAATTAAGCTGCTTATTAAAGGATGTGGCAGAAGGGAGGTTCCCCAGGTGAGAAGGAGGAGGGTGGAGGAGCACTCTAGAAGCAATGCAATGGGGGTGGGGGAATAAGGCAACCTGCAACTCTTAACTAATTTGCTGGTGATAGCTCCATGGAGGTCTCAATAGCATTGCAGGAACACTGCCCCCTTCCTACTCAATTTTTGGAGCTATCACCAGCACCTTTGATGGAATTACTACCAACATGCCTTATCAAGGTTATGATCACACTAACATCTATGGAAGGAAAGGTAGCTTTTTAAAAATCGTGTCCAATAAGTTCTTGCTTTAAAAAAAAAAGTAATATTTCTCAGTAAAAGGCCCAGATTATCCCATCAGGTTCTAGAAGCCAACAATAATGGCTGTTCATTTCCCTTATCCAGCTTTCCCCAAACTAGCTTCAACACTGACCTTTCTGGAGTTCCCTTCGTGGCTCAGTGGTTAACGAATCCGACTAAGAACGATGAGGTTGCGGGTTCGATCCCTGGCCTCGCTCAGTGGGTTAAGGATCCGGCGTTGCCGTGAGCTGTGGTGTAGGTTGCAGACACGGCTCGGATCCCGCGTTGCTGTGGCTGTGGCGAAGGCCGGCAGCTACAGCTCCTGTTAGACCCCTAGCCTGGGAACCTCCATATGCCGCGGGTGTGGCTCTACATACAGGCAAAAAGACAAAAAAAAAATTGACCTTTCTTAGCTTTAATAATGACCTTTGTCTAGTAAAACCATAATCCAAATTACCAGTGGGTATTTACATCCACCTTAAAGTAATAAGGAAACAACTTTTGATCACTATCCAGCTATAACTGAAACCCCACTTCTTAGGGAGAAAAACAAAAACAAGAAAACCTTAAGCCCCATATTTAGAGCTCATTATTATTTCACCTTTATCTCTCCTGAAACATATTCCAGCTTTTTGCTATTATTTTCTGCAGTACGCCATTATTTGTTTGGTATTTGGATGTCCTCCCAGTTTGAGTAGGTATCTACATTAAAGCTTCCAAAAAAGCCATTTCTAATGGCAACTATGCTTACTTAATGTGGGGGTGAGAGAGAGGGTAGGGTATGATTGTGTGGCTTTTAGCCTCACCTATGAGCTATTGAAGTGTTCACGGAAAGCAGCATTTGGGGTAAATGCATCTTAATCCAAATGTACTATGGGACCCTCTTCCCATACAGAAGAAAGAGTCTTGGAAGTTGTCTTAAATTTGTGAGCCGTGGCATACAAGTCTCACTCCATGCAACTCTGCAGATCTATGGGCTCATTCTAAAATGGAAAATGACTTCAGTCTGGACATTGTTAGAATGTCTGAGAGCCATTCAGCCCCTCTAAGACTCCTGTCCAGGTCCCAGATTCACTTAGCCATCTTGTATAGAAGTTCTCTAGATAAGTGCTATCCAATAGAACTCTCTGCAATGATGGAAATGTTCTATCGTCTGCCCTGTCTCATAGGATAGCCTCTAGTCACGTGGGGCTATTGGACACTTGAGATGTGACTGAGGCACTAAATCATCAATTTTATGTAATTTCAGTTAATTCAAGTATAAATGATGTAGACACACACAGAGATCCCACGCATCCTCTGTTAACTCCATCTAACTTTGGCACTCTCTAAAAGGGACTGTCATTGCAGCTAAGGGTAGAAGTTGGTTGCAAGAGACATTGTGAGCTTTGGGCTCTCATTTATTTATTCACAATGTAGATATTGCAGGGGTGTTGTACGAATCCCTGGAAATATGGCAGTGAGCAAGACAGTCTCTGCTTTCTCAGGGATTACAGTGTACTCTGGGAGATATTTATTAAGCCAGTAATTAGCCAAATTGTCCATGGACGATAATTGGGACACAGGAGAAGTGCCACAGGCTAAGAGAGTATAAATGGGGACTATATCTTCTTGTAAAGTTAGTGGGAAAGTTTAATCAGAGTTCTGTTTACTCACTAAGCAGGAAAAGCTTCAGGTGGCTTCTCTGTCCCAAGTTCAAGGCTAGGTAAGGCCAGCTGCCAGACCCAGAGCTCTCAGAGCAGGACAGCTGCCACGTGCCATGCCAAGACGTCCAGAGATGTGGGGTCTGATTCAGCTGCATGCACGTACACACTGCAAACTTCTGAACTTGTTCAAATAGATCCGTTCTGAAACTGTGCAGCTGTGATGATGTCAGTCACAGATAAGACGTGAGAAGAAGGGTGCGAATGTTTACAGGATATTGCATTTCCTCTCCAATATATGTTTTGACAAAGTTGTTTGGGCTTCAGCCCCAGTTTTTCCCTCTCTGCTCTTACACATTTGTATTTGGTCCATTCAAGAAACGATGTGGAAATCAGTCCTGACATCCCAGACAGACAAAATGAGACACATGACAGCAGAACATATGGCTCAAAGAGACATTCTTATATGGCCAACCACAGACATATTCCCAGAAATTCATATATGGGAAACACCACCTGCAGCTAAAGCCAAAAAACAAAGAGTTGACGTGACAAAAAGAGCAATATGCTACGTAAAATGTGCTACTTTAAGAGTATAGAGAGATAGCCAACAGTATTTGAATTTAAAAAGATGAAAAAACAAAAACAAAAAAAGCAAACCCATGTCCTTAGAAAGTGCTATGGTGGTAAGCATTGCTTTGCTAAAGCAGTCACTGGCGGAGTTGCCATATCTTAAAAGCGTTCAGTTTCTAAATGCTTTCTGTTTATTACAAATGTATGTGCTATTCAGAACTCTGAATGTGTTTTAATGCTTTCGGATATCTGCCTGCATATTTATCTTAATACAGTGCCATCTGAAACATGCAGTAGTCCTTTTATTATTAAGTATTTTTTTAAAAAAAGCCAAAACCTTGTATATCTGTTAGTGTTTTATCTCTGCTACCTTTATGTAGCCAGCCTGAATGCCTTCTCATGTGATAAAAAATTGATGCGCTCTGTTTTAACTGTACATCCACATGTTAAATAGTTCATGTATTTGGATTGCAATATTTTATGTTCCTGAGATTTTCTATTTTGATAGCTAGATTTATAAAGTTCATTTTAACTTTTTTCAGTACTTGCTCACATCTTTATTGCCAAATATAAGATGCCTGTGTAGAATAAACTGATGTTTTTTTTTTTTTCCCCTCCATTATGATAGCTTATTCCCACATATGCCTAGAAAGGGGTATTTTCCTAATTACCTTTCTTTTCTTCTTCTTGGTTTTATCTTGGATTTATACTGGATTTATACTCAGTGGTTATAATGACTATTCTCTAGGGGTAAGGTATAGAAAGTTCAGCAGTGTACTATATCACTTGGAGGGCATAAACCTATGCCCTTTCTTATATGGTTCTGAAATAAAGAATGCTTAAGGAAAATTAAAATGCATATATGGTTAATAGGTTTATAACTGTACTTTTTAATAGTATAGTTATTATTAGATATCTTTATCCTAATTTATTATCATGTCCATCCTCCTCACACATTTTTAGGTTTTGTGTTGGAGAATTAGTTTATAATTCCTAGATAAAAGGTCTATTCAAATTTAAAGATTAATATGTAAATTCCCACATTATAATATCATTAGCCGGGTCATTAGGAGACTAAGGCAGTCAGGAAGCTTTATGTCTGATTTATTTTTATAAATAATGGGATAACCATAATTTACAATATTTTATTCCAGCGTGTCTTAATATTGATATTTTCAGTAACCCTTTTTTGGACTTTTCTCTTTGCTCTAATTTTATTTTGCCCAACAACTTTTTTTTTCAAACATTTCAACTTGAGTTGAATTTGCATGGATAAATGATTTTTTATAGTTCACCATAGTTTGTCTCTATTTTAAAACGCTGCTATTGTTTGTAAATTTGTACACTGTGATACTAGAATGCACTGTCCCTACTGAAAATCAGGCAGGTTTGGGGAAAACATTTCAGGCATCACCAGTTTGAAGCAATTATTAAAACATACATCTTGGAAATTCCTAATTTAACCTATCATATTGTAAAAATCATTGTCATTATAGAGACAATTGATTGTTATCCATGTTTTTCTTTTAAATATCCAACATCTTTAAAAAAAGTAAGTTTAAGTAGGATAGAAACTCTGACACCAGTGATTGTATTTCTTATACTTTAATTAAAATACGCTCTATACTTCCCATTTCAGCTTTTAAAAATGTGGTATCATTTGAGCTTTGTAGTAAAGATTGCCTTATATTTATTATCTTGTTTTTGATGCTGTATTTTGTGTTTTACTATCACATTTTTTTTTTGCTCTAGGCTTGTGTTTATATGTGCCAAGATTCACTGTTGCCGTCCTTGCTTTTGACTAACCTTTCTGGTTTGTGGGTGAAACGTGGGTGCCATCAGAGTGATATATTTTCATTGTGTTTCTCCTAAACGTGTCCTCCCCAGGAGGCCATTATTTCCTATACTTTATCTTCTGCTTTTCTTAGATTTCTAATGTACACAGTGTCTAAGACTGTATTGGTAGCTTTAAAGAGCTTCATTTGCATATTTTTCTCTTATCTCACTACTTGTGCTAACTTGTTGCTTTTTTATGTGTAACAAAATGTTTATCTGACTGATTTTTCTCTTTCCCTCCTAGTGTATTCTGAAAAATAATTCTTATAACATTTTTGTTTTTGTTTAACGATTAACTGCCTTCGGGGCTCTAAGATGTTAATACTAAAACCTAAGCGATAAACGCTGCATCTCTATTTTGGGCGAGACCGTAACGCTCCTCATTTTTACAAGAACTATCTATTTAATAGATTATCTAAATAAGGGATCATACTTATATGCTAATGACCCTTTATCTACCTGGGTAATTTACCTTAGATTACAGAAATATTTACTGCTACAATGGAGGTACTTACCCACCCTAACTTTCCTGTCTTTCACCGGGCGTAAATTAAGAATGGTGGCATCTTTTCCTTTGTAATAACTAGTCAGGTCTCTTTCAAGTGACCCAAATTTTGTTAACTCGGCCACTGTGGGCCATGTATTTCTTCCTCCAGCGTGTTCTCTGGTTCAGAAGTGAGGGAGTTTTGAATCTACCTCTAACTGCCACAGAAAGGCTCGTACTCATCTTTTTTGATCGTTGGCTCTTAATAGTTTAGGATTCCCCCCTCCTTGGAGGATAAACATTCGCCAGAGCGTGTCAGGGATCCTGGCCTCTATTCCTCTGCAAACGCTGGTGCACTCCTCTCCGCAATTCTCAGAAGAGCTGGACCTCCCGACGGTCCCCTTCAGCCACTTCCTGAAGTCCCCTGGCCTCGGTCCTCGGCGCCCGTCACCTACCCGCTTGGGCCCCTCTCCCGCGGGCCGTTAGCCCTCCCTCCTCGCCGGTCCCCCGAGTGTCCGCCCGCGACGCTCCCGACGTATTCCTTTCGGTGGCTTTTGTGGCGCGCGCGGGTGGGTGGTTAGTTTCCCCCGGCCCTCGCCCCCTCCACCCCATCACTTTCCTCCCCTGTCCCCGCTCCCCGTGCCCCGGCCCTGCCTCTCCTCCCGCCCGGCAGCCAAGCATACCTGCCCCCGCCACCCGCACGCCGCGCCGCGCCGCGCCGCCCTCCCCGCGCGCCCAGCGGCCGCGGCGGCCCGGGCAGCCCCCGCCTCCTCCCCGCGCGCCCGGCGGCCGGCGCCGGCCCGCGCGCGGCGCCCTGTTATTCTGGGTATTGTGTGTAATAAACGTCGGGCCGCCTCACTCTAATCAAGCTCATTACAAATTCTTGCGCGCCCGGGGCCGGAAATGGTGCGCTTCCCCCCTCCCCGCACTCATTCACTAGTTACTCGTCTCGCTGCTTTTTAACTCGCCGCCCCCGCCCCCTCCCCCAATCCCGGCCCTCCAGCCCGGGTTTTAATCCCCATCCCTTTTCCGCCTGCTCCGTGCACCCTGCCCCCCCCCCCGCCGCCTTCCTCCTCCGCTCCGCACCCCTTCCTCCTCCCCTCCCGCCCCCTCCGCCACCGCCGCCGCCGCCGCCGCCACTCGCTCGCTCGCTCCCGCTCCCCGGACGCGGCGGCGGAGCCGGCCCCGCTGGGGAAGGGCTCGGGGCGGCGGCGGGCGGCCCGGAGGAGGCTGCGTGCTCGGGGCTGGGGCTGCGAGCGGGGTGATTGTGTATTAAAATGAGGAGGAGGAAGAAGAGGCAGCCACAGCGGCGGCGGCGGCGGCAGCAGCAGCAGCGGCGGCAGCAGCGGCGCGGAGGGCTGCAGCCCGAGCGGACGCGCGGAGCCGAGCGGGGCGCGGCGGCGGCCACCGCGGCCGGGAGGAGTCCGCTCCGAATTTGATGGGGGCAGCGCCGGCGGCGAGGGGGAGAGCGGAGCGGCCCCGTCCGGGGACCGGCGCCCGCCCGCACGCACACTCACCGCCGCGCGCGCGCCGCTCCCGGGGCCACCCGGCGACCGCCGGCCTCGTCGCCACCGCAGCAGCCGCGGCCGCCCTCTAGCCAGCCCGGGGGCCCAGGCGACTCCGGGGGGGGCGCCCCCCACCCCTCTCCTCCGCTTTCGGGAAACTCCTGCTCAGTTGTGTCTGGGTTTCTGGCTCTCTTTCCCCACCAAGTCCCAGTGCCATTGTGGGGCTCGTTGTTTACCTCGGACTCCGGCTGAGTGAGAGCTCGGCGACTTTTGGGGGGGAGGGGGCGGGGAGTCGGTGGCGGCAGAGGCGGCTGGGGTGCCTTCCGATCCCCCTCCCCTCCCCCAAGCCCTCTTTCTCTGCCTCACTCTCACGGCTCCCCAGACGCTCGCAGCCCCGCGTCCATGGGCAGGGAGGGGGTCCTCGGAGCTGTCGTCAGCGAGGGCCGGATCAAAAGTGGCATTTTAGTGCCTTGCCGGGGCTCTTTCCGCGACCTACTGCCCCCCACCTTCGCAGCCCCGCTGTAGATGCCCTGGTTGGGGGCGCGAGGCTGTGGGGAAGAAAGTTTAAGGTTTGTTAATATCAGTCGCAATTGTTGGGGAGGGGGCGGGGGCGATCGGAGGGAAGCCGAGCCGGCCTTCCCCTCCCTGCGTTCTCCGGGGTGACTGGAGAATAATATTGCAAGTGACAGCCAGAAGTAGACTTTCTGTTCTCACACCGAAGAACCCCAGCGAGCAGGAGGGAGGGAGGGAATCGAGGGGACCTTTCTTGCCTTTCTGGAGACCTTGTCCGCAGTGATTTTTTTTTTCTTTTTAAGAGAATCCCCACTCGCCACCTCGCCTCCCCAGCACCACCACAGTGTACCGCTCATAACGGGTTTTGCTTTGTTTTTACGATTTCCCCCCCAACGAATCACTTGTCAGATCAATTTTATCTTCTCCCTCCCTACCTCTCACTCTCCCCTCCTCCCCCATCGAAAACCCCGTTCTCTGAGATTAGACGTTTTACAAACCATATATGTTGTTTTTCGAATTGTGATTTTTTTTTTTAACCCCCCTCTCCCATGGCTACTCTTCTAGGCGCTTATTTCTGCCCTTCCCCCGTTTAGGGGGGCGGGGGTAGGGGAAGAGAAAATAATACAATTTCAGGGGAAGTCGCCTTCAGGTCTGCTGCTGCCTTTTTTTTTTTTTTTAATTATAAAAAAAAAGGACGTAGAAAACATCAGTCTTGAACTTCTCTTCAAGAACCCGGGCTGCAAAGGAAATCTCCTTTGTTTTTGTTATTTATATGCTGTCAAGTTTTGAAGTGGTGAGTTTCAGGTCGGTTTTGCTAATTTCACTCAGTAAAACTGCAGTGTTTCTGTTTCTAGATAGTACTTTGCTTCTTTGTCTCTTTAAAAGGTCACAGTGAAAGCTTGGCCTGGATCGTGATGGCCATATGGAATGGATAAGGGCACAATCTCTTAAAATGTGGTTATGGGGCTCTGTGGGGGCGAGGGAGGCGGTCCAGCACGGAACCCATTGAAAAGGCTCCCACACTGCCAAAAAAAGAAAAGAAGGTTCTTGAAACCGGAATTTTGTGCTTTTCTTTTTCTTTTTAAAGGAAATAATTGCTGTGTCTGAGTTCACTGTTTAATTCGTTAATTATCATATATGGACTTCGTTTATGGACAGGGAACTGGGGTTTTGAGAAAAGTAGCCTGCTTTCTACGTGCCAGCCAGACGTTACAATAAAGTGGGTTTTTAAAATGTGCAACTCAAAAGAAACTTCAGCCTGGCATCTGTTGAGACTGTAGTTCCTGTGCTGTCAGTCCAGCAGGCCCATGGAGGTTGCGCTTTGCAGTTCCAAACTCAGGTTTGGTGAACTTTAGCCTTGGGCATAGAGTTTAAATGAGTAAATTGGGTGTTTTATGTGCATGTAATTTTGCTTTATAATATAAAGCTTTTAACAAGATGACTGTTTAATAGCTGCTTCTAGGTGGGTATTCAGAGGACAATTTTGCATGACCTATGTGATGTTTTGCTTGTCAATACATTAACTAAATTATCATCTATCAGTTTCATTTACTGTACAGCTTATAATGCTGTTTAGCCTCATGACTACTTAATATGTTTTGTAGCACTAACTTTGATGCTGTTGTCTACTCCCCTTTGCCCCCTCCCACCCCTTTTTTGGCTCTTAAATTGCCCCATGGGTTAAGTATTTTCTTTTCAAATCATATGTTTTAAAATTCATCTTCTGCTCTAGGGAAGGGCAAGCAATTTCAGGAGAAGCAGCTCTGTATTATAGTCCACATGAAGCATTATAAAGAGTGTTTGGAATAAGTTAATAATCACCACTAATTTTGGCTTTAGACTACAGTTTAATGTAATGGAAAAGAGTAATCTTGATAAAAAGTGGTTAAAAGAGGCACATTTATTGTTAATGAACCTCATAACCAAAAACAGATGGGACCTCGATCAACGATAAACCTTTAGTGTCAGTGTGCCACCCTGGAGTACAAGGATAAATAGCCATTATTTCTCTAACTTTATAGTTCTTCAATGGGCATTCTTAAGGCTGCTTTTAATCCTGCAGATTACTATTGCTCCCCCCTTCTGATCACCTCTTTCCTTGATTATAATGGACAAAGTAAAACAGAGGGGGAAAATGCTTACTGAAAAGCCATGCTAATAATATAAGCTAGCTTTCAGATCTGGATCTAAATATCTTCTTCAGTGTTTTAGATATTCATATAAATACACACACAAACACACTTAGGTGAGAGATATGTCAAATTACCAGACAGCTAGAGGGAAGCGATAATTATCATATTTTTCTGGCTTCTCTTAATTTTACCCCCTCTTCCTTAGTATTGGTAACTCGGTGCAAGTACCCAGAAAGTTCATAAAATACTTACCTGTTCTTATCAATGTTAGTTAAAACTGTATTTTAGAAGTAACTTTGATAATGTCCTAGTTATTATGAACAGTATGAAAATTGATGTCCAATGTAGAATACAACTGAAAATAATTATCTGTTAATTTTTTCTGAGGTTGACTTCATTGCATGCTGAGGTTATGTTTGAACACTGGCAGTTGTGTTTTACCAAAATTATCAAGATTTTTTTAAACGAGCTTCCCACACTTCAATCAGATGTGTATATTACAAAATGTTTTCAAGTGTTTTGCTGTTTAAGTTGCTAATAGCATTCTATCACTAAAGGACATCTAAATATTAACTCTAAGGCATTTGAGTTGTAATACCTCAGTACCTGGGCTATCTGAAGAAATCCTCCACTTCTTAGAGGTGGGATGATCCAATCACATGTTTGAGGCAAGACCTGACTAAATCTTTAAAATAGGTCATGTAACTCTTGGCATTTTGACAGTAGAAAACTTTTCTCAAATTAACCAGAAAAGCCAGTAGGGTTAAAAAGCAGATGTTTGCTTCCTACTTTTAAGATAGTGTGCGTATATATATAACACACACACACACACACACACACACACACACACACACATATATAACGGGTGTTTTGTTTTTAATGAGAATTAAGTTGTATATGAAAATACAGACAGACATCAGATCTAACATTTTGAACTATGATCATTTTTCCATCTTTGACGAAAGTGTTATTTTGTTCTGTAATAAGTTTCTACATTTTAAAAATTGGGACTGCATGAAAACAATGTGCTATTTTCTTTTTAGCTGCGCTTATAGCAATTCTTGTTCTAAAAAGTAAGCCTATTTTCCCCCCATGTAGTTTTGCTGGTAGGTGATAAATTACCTTTTTGTTCACCTGTGTTGGTACGATTTTCCACAAATTATTCTGTTAACTTGAGTGGAAATATAATGCTGTGATCTTGAAATATAGTAACATCTGCATTATATTACATATCTGGTTAAATAGTATTACAAATACATTGTATTTGTGGAGAGAAATACCCAGGGACAAAACATTTACATGGTATTATATATAGAGAGAGAGAGATGCAGAGACCCCCCCCCCCCCAATTATAACATGTCTTCTTTTTAAATTCTGGCAGGTGATCTTTACAGAGTAACTGAGTATGGATCATTTGAACGAGGCAACTCAGGGGAAAGAACATTCAGAAATGTCTAACAATGTGAGTGATCCGAAGGGTCCACCAGCCAAGATTGCCCGCCTGGAGCAGAACGGGAGCCCACTAGGAAGAGGAAGGCTTGGGAGCACAGGTGCAAAAATGCAGGGAGTGCCTTTAAAACACTCGGGCCATCTGATGAAAAGCAACCTTAGGAAAGGTAAATACTTTCAAGCCAAATCCTGGAAAGCTGCAAGCCCTGTGTCCACCCAAGGCCACTTGGTGTGGGGGTAGAGAGCCAGAACCTGTCTTTGTCTATTCTTTTCCTTGATTCTCTTTCTGATGTGAAAGTAGTGACAGTTTCTGGCTATAGTGTCAGTCATGTTTGAAAGTGTAGGCTCTTGATCGGAGCTTCTGACTCTATTATAGACTGGAGTCTTTGGATGTTGTGGCTCAGAACTGAATTAAATATAATGGTCTCAGTTACACAAGGTTTCTATTGATAAGATATTAATTGTAGTAGAGGACATATAGGTGGATTTTTCTGAAACTAACCCTCATTAAGAATGAGTCACTTAAATTGTTTGACGACCTGCCTAGCTTTTTCATAGGTTTACTAGTTGTAAGGCAGTTTCCCAGATAATGGAAGTCTTCTGTGATATGATGTAGAAGTTTTGTGATGTCATTGTTTTGTGGTTTGTTTTCTTACAAGAGCAAATTCATTATTTAGCAGTGAAAAACCTGATCATTCTAGTATTTCTTTTTTGCTGTAATTGGATATTTTTGATAAAATAAGGGCAGATTTAGGCAAGTTTATAAAAAAAGGGTCTGTAGCTGTGTGATTCTTTGCTACCAATTTTATTATCACACTGATGAAGTTTAACAACTTTGCGTTCAGCACTGTTGTTTTTGTAAATCGGGGCCTGTCCTGGGCATAATGTGTGTGCCTTAGAAGGTCTTTATTTGTCTCTGAATAACTGTGTATAGCATTCAGATTTTCCTTACATTTGCTAAAGCAAAGGATAAAAATGCCATGTCGTAGCAACCAAGAATATTAAGTAGATAAAGTTAGCAGGCAGAGGAATTTCATTGTGTTTGATGCATAACATTTATCATACAATCATTTATTTTTTCCTTGGTTTGGTGAAAACAAAGAATATATTGATCCTGAAATGAACAGACACAGCAGTCCGTATTGTTAGATCTTTATCTATTAAAAATGGAAAAACAGCACTTCAGCAAATTCTTTGGCCTCTACTCATGATTACCCTATTTATTGATTGTTTGCCAAGAATGTATGCATCTTAAGAAAGCCAGGGTAAGAGCATTAAAAATATAATTTATTATGGCTTTTCAAACAGAGTGCATTAATATTGTACCGTGAAGCACTGGGGCTCTATAAAAAAGACTTTCTGACGCCTGCAAACATATAAGTTCCATAAATTCCTAAATAGGAGATTTCAGCTGTCTCTGGTATTATGTGATATTTGCACAGCAAACTTTAATGCCAGGACAGTTTTAGACAAGGATTCTACAGACTTCACTGCTCCTTATGGCAGACGTGCTGTTTACACAGGCTCATAAACCTTCAGCAAAAGCTTCTAAGACTGCCTCCAGGTTTAAATCATGTGGTATTTTTAGCATGCAGCAGTGACCAGCGCACTCCCCTTTTCAGGCTGGAAGGTTATGAAGTTGCTGGAGTTGGAAGTCTGGCCAACACTCGCCTAAATAATCAGACAGTTCAGAGAAGGCTCCTGTTCAGCTTTATTCCCAGTATCAGGAGAACAGCGTGACAGTTTGCTCAAGATTTAGCAGCTAGATTTGGAATCAGACGATACTGTTGTCACTTTGTCCACAGCCACCTTAATGATCTAATGGGGTCCCTCTAAATAAAATCCCAAATAACTCTCATATATTTTAATGATTTAAAAAGCCTATAGTTATTTCATAGGTCTAAGCAGCACCTTTGGGCAGAACATGTGTGTATCATTCTATAAGAGGGAAAATCAATGCATATGTTTTTGTTGTACTAGTAACCCAACTCTTTGAAGATATCAGGATAGGGGGAGGAGAAACCAAAGTACAGTAATTTCACTTCCTGCTCAAGTGCTGCTTCTTTTTTTTTTTTTTTAAAGTATTGCTTCATAGTGACATTTTTTAAAAGCAATTTAATTGGAGAGGGTTCTCTCCTTACTTCTAACCACAGAATTGCTACAGCCTTCTGGTGCTGGTAGTAGCATTTTTTATTCTTATTTTTTCAAGGGCATGGTTTCTGTTTGAGGAGTGCTAGATAAAAATTGTGGCCGAGAAAGGAAAGCACACCTGAAGAGAAGGGGTTGGATGTTTTTCTTTATTTGTTCAGGAGATTTTGCCAAAGCGCCTTCAAGCCAAGGAAGAAATCACCGGTTTGCATATCGCTGTTTTTGCTGGGGTCTTCCCCAGTCTTCTTCTGATCCCTGACGGGTTCTCTCTCTGGTATAAAACAGCTGAATGAGTGACAAGAATATTGGCAAGCTCCCCGGCTTGTTTTTCATGCCTAGCCTGTTGGGTACCTCCAAATGAGTTTGTGAGCTTTTCTAAGTAAACCTAAAGGGGTTTATTTGTCAGAGCTAGAATCTCTTGTGAACAGTTGACTAAAGCTGTGGTGTAGATGCACTTGAGAAAAATGTAGCTGCTTTTACTGCCAGCTTTGTTCAGCAGAAACAAGCAAAAAAAAAAAAGGAGCCTTTCTGAAAGGGCATCTCTGGTGTCAGGAGGAAATCCTGATTTTTTTTCGCTCTGCTTGGCATGCGTGAGACATCTTCAGAAGTTGGTTGGATTCTGTGCGTCCAGAGGGCAGAGATTACAGAGGCATTAATGTTAGTGGACTAATTGGGGATCCTGGGTGCCCTGTTCAAGTAACCCTTGTCATCATTTATGCTAAAGAGGATACCCTCCTGGCGGTTTGCCATAGTACAGTTCAGATGCACCTGCTTTTAACCCTTTTCCGTTTATCATTGGAATCCTGACAGTGCACCGCGTAAACACCTTGGGCCCCACAGCATTCCGTGATGCCTGTTTCTAGAAACCTCTCTTCTCACAGTGGTGCGGCTTATATTTATTAATCATGTGGCTACTGACTTATTACATTGGCTTACAGTAAATAAGGAGAGAACCCACCAAGTTCCTGCAGATTCCTTTATCCTAAGATGTCCTAATGAGGAACGCTTTCCTTTTCTCTCATGTTCATCCCACTTACTGTAACAGAGATGGTTCATTTTAAAGGTGGATTAAGTGAGTAGCCATCAAAATAAATCATATTAATCTACATTATGCACATATTGAAATCATATTTTACATACCAGTGGGGTTAAGTTTTGTGTTTCTTTTATGGAATCATTGAGGCCAGTATCTTAGAAAAGGGAGAAAATGCTAATAAGTTTGTAGTCAAAGATAATTTGTTCAGACACAAACAGGGAAAGTTTAATATTGACAGAAGCACGTAGGAAGCATGAAGGACAACCATAGTGAGTTACATTTGCACGCTGGGTACCACTCACAGCAGATCAGACGAGACACTTACCCCTCTCTCGTCAGCCTTCTGATTTCATCAGAAAGGTTAATTCTGCATTAATTGATTTTGGAAAATGCACTGTTAAAATTAAAGCAGGGCCCATGTTACCTTAGGGCCAAGTTCACATTCTGTTTCAGTATTTCTCTTCCAACTTAAAAAAATGAAGATAAAAGAATGTATATGTTTGTGTATGCTTGCCTGTATCTCTGTGCCCTGTCTGCTTTGGAAACACAGACTCTGCTTCTCTCACAGTGGTGAAGATTTATTTTCATGGCTTAGTTTTTCGTCCCCCCCAGACAGTATTTCTGAAGATTGTTGGTTTGCATCTCTTTTTCCCTGTCCTCTTGATAGGAACCATGCTACCAGTTTTCTGCGTGGTGGAACATTATGAAAATGCCATCGAATATGATTGCAAGGAGGAACATGCGGAATTTGTATTGGTGAGAAAGGATATGCTTTTCAACCAGCTGATAGAAATGGCCTTGCTGTCTCTGGGTTATTCGCATAGCTCTGCTGCCCAGGCCAAAGGTAAATAATGCATACGTGGGGTTGGAAAAATTGCTTGGCATCCTTTGTTTACCTTGCAGCGAAAGCACTGAATATTTTTATTCAAAGAACTGTAGCCTGTGTGTGACATGGGTTCCTTCTAGACTGCGGCTTTAAAAAATTGGCTTAATTCAGTTTGGTTTAGTTAACACACATTTTGCTCATGTGGAATGTCGAGGTAGATTTTTTTTTTAAATTACTTCAGCTGAATCATTAGTATGCTTATTGACCTTAATAATCTGCTCCACTGAGGACCCACAAGGAAGTGAGGAGCGTATTTGAGCAGATGGACTGTTGAGAGTCAATTTGCATTTATGACTGAATATCTAGTTCTGTTTCTTTTATTCTGTTTCTGATGGTTTTATGGGCTGTAAAGTATTTTTCAATGCTGATTCCCACTGCAATAGAGAATCTTATCTAAATCGTAAAGCCATTTAGAAGTGGTTCAGCTATGTCTTATTAGAACTTCCTGTAAGTTAGGAAAAATGTGGCCCATGCCTAGGTTTTATTGATGGGGTTTTATTTCCAAAATAATAAACAACCCCACCGTCATTTACATAATTTCACAATTTGGAAAGCTTAGCTGTGAATATTTTCATTGACCTGCCTTAGAGGGAAGGGAATCATTCAAACAGAAATAACAATATTGCGGTGGGGGCCATAAAAAAAAAAAAAACCTTCTATTAGATATAGTCTCTGAAGGGTAAAATATTTAGATATTCTCTTTATCTGGCATAGGGCTAATCCAGGTTGGAAAGTGGAATCCAGTTCCACTGTCTTACGTGACAGACGCCCCTGATGCTACGGTGGCAGATATGCTTCAAGACGTGTATCATGTGGTCACACTGAAAATTCAGTTACACAGGTGAGTCAGGATGGCAGTCCTGAGGCAGAACGTTCTCCATACCTGATCTTTTGAAATAAAGCCTCTCTGGTCAGCCTTCCATTGTTATTTACTCTGTTTCAGAAAGGTTAATCTAAAATAATTTTGTTACTTTACCCCTTCTGCTTTATCTCCTTAACTTCAATCTATCATTGAAAAGCAACCCCCCCCCACTAATGTGTCGATCTGTGCAGGTTATCAAAAGACAAGATTTTTTTATATTTAGTCAATTAAATGATGCATTACAAGAAGGCATTTTACATAAAGTTTACTTAAGAGAAAAATATTTTTGCATATCATGAACAGTGCCATCTGTGTACATTTTGTGAAAGAATGCCTTATTCACTATCGCTGAGCTCTTATTTATTTATATATTTTTTTACTGTTTTAATTCGTATGAACGGAGTCCTGAAAGGCAAACGGTTACCACGTTCCTGTTTTTCACGGTGGCTCGCGAGAAAGCAGTACACCTTAAATTGTCTTCCCAAGCGCATCAGAGCAGGAAGGTAGAAGTAACATGAAAAAATAGCCACCACAGGCAGCTGATGTATAATTCATGCATCGATACAGCAGATGTGTTGTATAAAGTAATTAACTAATCGGAACAATCAGGAGACCGAGAGCAATCTCCAGATGCATCTGTTTGATGCGCAAAATGAAATCTGTCTGTCTTAAAGGAATGTTCTGCAGCGGGATGCAATCTTGTCATAATCCCCTTTCTAATCTGTGTCTCCAATAGTTGCCCCAAACTGGAAGACCTGCCCCCGGAGCAGTGGTCGCACACCACCGTCAGGAACGCGCTGAAGGACTTACTGAAGGATATGAATCAGAGTTCCTTGGCCAAGGAGTGCCCCCTTTCACAGGTACTTGGCATCGCTTGTGATATATAATAAGCCCTCCTAGGCAGTCCCAGCTTGAGGTGTGATAGGGCGCTGTAGTCTAAAGCCACTGGTGTTGGAAGCAAGAATCTCCCCAAAATGCAAAGTGACTTGCCCACTGGTGACTCTCAAAAAGAAGCCTGATTCATTCTGAACTGAGCCTTTACACTTTTTCTCCCAAGGGGAAAAGAGCAAAGGAAAAAGCTCAGCAGAACTTTGCACTAGCTTGCTTGTAGATTCCTCCTCTGAGCTTAGATGCTGCATTGTCCTGAGCACTCTGATTTAAGAGATTAAAGGTGGTATAATTTTCAGGAACCGTAAGTGAGCGGGAATGGCATTAGAAGTGTTAATGTCTAAAACTTCACCATGCTACCTGAATAAGAGTAGCTTTTGCATACTGTGCTCATTACCAAAAAAAAAAAACAAGAAAAAGAAAAATCATTTATTAAAAAAAATTATAAAAATAAGAATTGAAATCTCTTCCCTGTAACTAAATGTTGAGTAGTTATCATTCATCAGGATTTTGCCACCAATTTTATAGCGTTGGTTTACCTTTTTTTTTCTTTTTTAGTGGGATCATGTTTTTTTCCTCTGAGATGCCTGTCATACCATCAGGGATTTTTTGAAATGAGACAAATATTTATTATTAATGTACTTGATTTTTTTAGAATGAATTTTGGTAGAAGGGCAATTAAAACCCTAGCAAGTGACTGCCCTTGTTTCTGAATATAAAGCCAAATTTCACTTTTGATAATGCTCAGCTGATTTCAAATTAAAAAAAAAAGGTACTATGAAGCCACTTGTGTGGTCATGACATAAATGCGTCGTAATGACCTCCCTCAGTGAAGGTCATTCCACTATATAGTATGATTAAAGTGCTGGTCTAGCTAGATTTTTACTAAATTTTTAAGGTTTTTCTTTCAAGGCAAGTTTAAAATGTAAGTCTGAATGCTTGTCTGTCCAGTCATTTGAACTTGAACTCTGTGACTCTGCTGTAAACATTTCTACAGTGGAGATACTCTGAAAATGTATTTCTAACATGCTCATTGTGAAGTTGTGGTGGGCACTTTGGAAGGAAGCTTGGGGGCTTTTGTGCTAATATTTCATGGAAACTCCATGCATTTTAGGTTTGCTGCATTACAGTCCATCAGCTTTACTTTTGATATTTCTTAGCAGTTATAGGAGAGAAGCAAACAAATTCAGTTTATAATTAGTGATGGCTTTTTATATTCTTTTAAGGTAATCTAGAGCCATAGGTAAAATATTCTCAGGTGTTCAGTGTCCATTTCTTGAAAAATCAAAGCAAACTCTTTTTGTCATTTTAGGCGATATCCTTCTATTTTCTCTCACCCTTAGAGTAGAGAGGATGTGAATTTATAACCATCGAATAAAAGTAATTTAAATTAATTAAACACAGTTAAATCAATAGGATGATATAATGAAGCAGGTGACTCTTACCTCTGGGACTTTGGGTTTTGCAGACAACTCCAGATAATCTGTCACCTGGTTTCTAGCACTTGGAAATTTGAAAATGTCCTAAAAATAAAGGTTTTTTGGGCTGTTTTTTTTTAAACTCAGAGTTAAAATACGTATAAACACCAGGTATGGACAGCTCATATATCTCATTGCTATTATATGTCCCATTGATTTGAGGAGTAAATTCAGGTAAAGATGTAAGGCATTTATTGGTTTCTAGCATTTGGAAATTTGAAATGCCCTAGAAAGAGGTTTTTTTAAAATTTGTTTTAACTCAAGGTTAAAATATATATAAACAGCAAGTGTAGAAATCTCATGTATCTCCTGGGTATTAAATGTCCCGTTGATTTGGCGAGTAAATTCAGGTAAAGATGTAAGGCACATACTGGGAGCTAGAGCAGAGGATGCCAATGTAAAAGTACTTATTGATACGGGCCGTGGGAACCAATTGTTAAATGACATCAACATTCAGCCAATGAACTCCACCTACTGTAGCTTATAAATACAATTGAGAGTTTACTTAATGTTATTGTGGGAAATGAATAGAGACAATGTTAACATTAAACAGAATGACAAAATGAAATTCAGAACTTGATTTTGGAGTCAGGCGTGGATAAATTTCCATTGCTAGGCCTTGAGAGAAGTAACTGAAGACCTTGCTCTCATCCTTAAGTGATAAAACTAGGCTGTAACTTCTTCTTTCGTAATTACCATCTTCCTTTCTTTTTAAAAAAAAATACATTGTTCAGCTGTGGCAACAGATACTTGCAATTAATTTAATAGTTAATATTATGATAAAGTGCCACTTTTGCTCTCTACATGGGGGAGTTATTTTATATTCTGCTGCATCATCTTCTTTTTCTCCAGAATGAATTCATGAATCTGATACTCAATTCGGAATGTTTTAATTATGAACTATTTTCCATTTGCTTCTTTATTTCCTCTTCTGTCAGAAGTTATTAGAGGACAGGCAGGCACTCTGAGGCCTAAGCCCCAAATGTGTGCTGAGCGTGAGAAAACTGTTCTTTCTTCCCTCGCGAGATTTGGTGATGAACGTGCTCTGGTGAAAAATGTCTAGCACATGAGTGCTGTCTTATACAAGATGGGATCTAATACCAGGAGATGCTATGTCTTAAGACTTATTTCCCCTCTCTGGAGTTTTGTTTCATTCGTTTGAGAGCTTTTGGCATACCATTCAGCATATTTATTTTGCTGTACAGTTAAGAGTTTGGTTTTGCTTAATATGATAAAATACCCCAGGATCGAATATGACTATTGGGTCCCTCAGTGATATATTTAGCTGTAAGATTTGGTTGTGATGATCATTGAACAACTATAAATGTAAAAGAATATGTGGAGTGATTAAAAAAAAAGAAAAAAAACTAAAACTGAAAAAAAAAAAATTCCCGTCATGGCTCAGTGGTTAATGAATCCAACTAGGAACCATGAGGTTGCAGGTTCGATCCCTGGCCTCGCTCAGTGGTTTAAGGATCCGGTGTTGCCGTGAGCTGTGGTGTAGGTTGCAGACGCGGCTCGGATCCCGCGTTGCTCGGCGGCTACAGCTCCTGTTAGACCCCTAGCCTGGGAACCTCCACATGCCGTGGGTGCGGCTGTAAAATGACAAAAAAGACTAAAAAAAAACCCCGATATATTTAGATGGATGTCTACCCCGTGGGCAAGTAGATTCCCTTCACTGTGTAGAGGTCAGGAGGGAAGGGGGTGAGCAGCTCCAGGAATCTGCCTGTGGTATCTGAGGAGCCCTGCCTACAAGGTTCCCAGGAGGGTTAGCCCACACCCAGTTTGCACTTGGAATCTTAGGTTTAGAAGGTGTTATCCTTCCCAGACTCCTCTTTGGCCAGATGAAGGAGCCAGTGTCCCTAGAGAGTAAAGTCAAAATGCTGGCTGGTGACTGACCCCAAAGTCCTTTCCCAAAGATAAGTTTTAAAGTGTTGACTTTTAACTGAAGACAGGTTTTGGCGCAATGGTGTTTTCTTTGAGAATATTTGCAAGGTTTGCTCTAGCTGCAGAAATTCTATCAGTGTGCACATAGTTTGATTTGTAACTCACGCCTTTATTGCTGTTACTGATTTCCTATCATCAATCTGCCCAAAAAGATCGACATCCAGTTTTTTGGTACCACGTGTTTGTTTATTTTTGTATCACGTTCCAGAGCATAAAAACCCTTTAGCTCATTATAGATCTGAGGTTGGGCATCTTGTTGTTACTCTCGCCTTGTTCAGCAGCTGTGGCTAGGTAAGGTGGATGTTGTATTCTGACCTGCAAGTGAGGATGAGAGAATACAGTCTGACTTGGGGACCAGAAAGCTTATGGTGATGGGAACTTGGAGAGTATGGATTTGGAAGGTAAACTGGGATTTGAAAAAGGAAACCTTTGGATTCACAGTTAAAGCATTTCATCTTGATTTTAGTTTTCCCCAAAGTTTTAGAAATTGAGCTTAAACCCCAGATAAATACATATACGTTCAATACAGGGATGGATTTCTTTTGTTAATAGTATCATAAATAAAAGGTCAGTCAGTACTTCTGCCAGCCTAGTGTCTTCCTTCTAAAAATACTTAGGTCAGATATGCCTGAGGGATTTTAATCTGAAATGTCTACATGTTTTCAACCCTTTCTTCCACACACACATCACCACTTTCCCTTTTTTTTTTTCGGCCTTGCGCATGTCATGTGGAAGTTCCCAGGCCGGGGGCTGAACCCATGCCACAGCAGTGACAATGCCAGATCCTTAACCCACTGCGCCACAAGAGAATTCCAACCACTTCCATATTTTTAAGGCACTGGATCTTTCTGTTTTATTTCTCTCTTGGGACAAGTAGCGCCAAGCCCAAGTCCCACATAAAGTGAGAATTACCATTTTTTATTTTCAGTCGCGAAAGATCGATAAAATGATTTTAAATTCAAACATTCCTTTTAGAAATAATACTGAGAAAAGTGATTTTGGGGGTTTCCTTTTCCTGACAGCATTTAGGGATCTTTAACGTGTTAGACTTTTTGTTAGGCACTGGCAAAACAGGTCGGGGAGGGGGAACTGCCTTGCCCTCCTGAAGCTTAGCATTCAGCTGTGCCAATTCTCTGAAACTTGACCATCATTTCCATAGACATTAATAAACCTCTGTGTTCAGTTAATTTGCAGTCTGTATTATACAAAGCACCAATTAAAAATCCCTATCCATTAGGGATATACATATATTTTTTAATTGTACTTTGTTATTTTTTTCATAATTTTTGGACTGAAATGACATTTCTGAAAAAAATTTTAATAAACATTAATAATCTCATTCTCCGCAAATCAGTATTCATATATCATATTTAACCTATGAAATTTATTCACATATCCACATACTTAGAGTCATTCAAAAGTATGTATTGACAATCTGCTCTGTGACAAGCATCCTATTTCCTATAGAGTAATAAGGATGACACATCTTAATAGTTGAAATAATAATAACTTTGCTTTAGTCCTTTTGCAGTATCAAAAGCATGTCTTTCACCCTAAGTGGTAGATAATATTATATCCCCACTTTCAGTTAAGGAATCTGAGCCGTGAAATGTTTGAGTTACAGAGCTGGTGAAGCAGAGACAAGAGCTCATACCCAGATCCTGTGATTCTAACCAAGTATGCTGGATAGATAGATAGATAGATAGATAGATAGGGGACATTTTTTAAAAGCCTTTCTCCAATTAATTTGATGTTTTATAAAATACATTTCTCTGAAGTGTTGATAACTACTTATAGTTTTCCAATTGTATTTATTCTCACCGTTGAATTTTTTCTTTAACATACGTTTTGTTTTTGTGCCTCTGATTTTGTCATTCTGACATAGACTGGCTTTAAAAATACCATTGTTTCATGTCCCTAATTTACAGCATGCAAGAGTGATTTAGACCATGGGATGATGTGATATCTGGGAGTTTCCAAAAGGCTTGATTGTAACAGCTCTGTGTCAGTCACTTCTCCACCCCCCCATCACCCTCACCGACATCCTCTGTGCCTCAGTAGGTATAATTGAGCTAATAGCCCTTTGGTTTGAGCCTTAAGACAGTGTTAGTCATTTGCATGGGAAACAGTGGGCAATTTCTTGAGTCTATATGAAAATGTAGACCCTGATCTTCCACTGGCCTGATATGATGAATGAGGATATAACTGGCAGCTCCACTTAAAAATAAAATTTCCTCTTTGAGATGTGCTGGTAGGATTTTGTACTTGCCCTTTCCTAGCAGAATATTGTAAATCTATTATAAATCTTGTCATCAAATATCAGGTATTTTGAGACGCTCCACCTCTTTTCTTTCCTTTTTTAAATATAACTCTTTCCTCAGTTTTAACTCTACTGCCCATAGGAATCTGAGGTTGTGAATATCTGCTTTGCAAGTCACTGAAATGTCAGATACTAATTGGATTTTATGACCACTTTCAGCAATTGTATTAATGGCAAGATCCATAAAAGAAATGGTAAACCAGCTTTATACGGGTAGTTGTGTGAGCTGCTAAACTTACACCAAGAAATTTTTTCTCTCCTTTTTTGAACCAGTTATTACTTCACTCTAGTACCTCTCTCAGAATAGACAGGGAGATATCTGTTCTGTGTTAATAATGTAATACATGAATCTGCAGTCGACGTGTCATCCAAATTACGAGTTTTCCTTTTTTTCGTCTCATGTGTCAGGCTCATTTTCAGCCACTTTAGATACATAAGGATTTTACTGTACTTTGATGTTAGTTCCGTGTAACCTTTCCAATATATTCATCAAAAAAGCTAAACTTAATAAAGCATCTAACTTCAAATGGGGTGATATCAAATATTTTATAGCCACTATCTTTTCACAATAGTAAAGCATAAAAGAGTTTAAACCCTGCCAGTTTAGGAGTGCTTTAACAAGGTGTAAGTACTTCATTTTCACTTAATAGATTTTTACCTATGCTTTATTTTAGATGTGAACAGGTTTCCTTTGACCTCAAAAATCACTAATGCAAGGAAAATTACCATATCACGAGTGCATTTCCCCTATTTTTTTGTGATTTGCAGAATGATAAATACTGCAGAGGCTTAAGAGTAGACATGGCCTGAGAGAAAGCCTATTAAATGCTCTTTTCTAATTGTTTTTTTTAGAAAGTTAACTGAATTATGCCAATCAATCAGGTTTTCTTGCTGAAATAGAGCTAGTTTTAATTTGCTTTTGGAGTGTCTTTTGTAGAAATGACTGCTTAAATTTCAAGTTGGACTTTATCTGGCTTTGCTTTTGAAACCTGTTTTATTTCATGTCTGATTTGGGCCCCAAACAAACTCATAAACAAACAGAAAACCCTAAATTCAGAATAATTAAAACAAACAGACACGCACACCCAATTTTTTTTCCTCTTTCCTTGGAAACTGCTGGATCTAACATGCTCTGAGTATTCAAAAAAAAAAAAAAAAGTAAGAGAGCCTTTAACATAACAGGAGAGAGCTTCAGCCGGCCCTCAGCTCATTGCCAATTGAAGAAAGGAGCACTCAGGCTGCTGGGACTTTTAAATCTAGACTTAAAAGTTATTTGTTCTGTTTAGCATTTTTAAAACGGTTCTATTAGGAATTGTATGTGCTTCAGTTTTAATTTTAACTCATAATGATTGTGATGCGCTCTGGGATTCTTACATGAAGGGCGCTTCCAGAAATATAAGATTGTATTGTGTTCTAATATGCAGTCATCTTATGGGCTGCTGGCATTTCACCATGGACAACTCAGAAGGTTGCAAAATTCCTTGTGGAAAAGGTGGCTGACTTCCTTTAATAGTCTTTCCATTTTCTCATCCTTACTCTAAAACTTTATCCTCTTTAGTCATCATCATCCTTTCCTTCCTTCTTTTCAAAAAAAAAAAAAAAACAGAACAAAACAAAAACTGATTCTCTTGTATTGCAGTACTTTCTCATACAAATGCTAAACTAGTTTCCTCAGAAAAGTTAAAGATGTAAACCATTGGAAGTGTTGAAAAGTTAAGAACATTTAAAGCTTTAATTGTTAGCACTGTTTGAGATCACATTCTTATCTAGATGTCAATACTGGGTCTTTCATCATTGGGTACCACTCAGCTGTCTCAGGCCGGACCCATTTTACTATCAGTCCCACATTTAAAAGTGTGGAGCTAACCAAAATAAGTATTAACAGGAAACATCACAGTAAATATTTCCCCAAATGTATTGAAACTCTTGGTTTATGTTAACATAGGACAGAGCTTGATTCCATTTTCTTTTTATTTCTTGATGGGGCTGATTTTTGAATTGATGTATTTCATCAGCAACTGCATTCTGCCCCATTTTCTGCGAGTCTTTGTGTTACAGCTTTTTACCTACAGCTTTTTACCGTCGTCACGTAATTAGTGAGCTAATACATTCCGTTCCATAGGAGTCAGGAATGTGAACTCTATCCTTGCCTCTCTGTAAATTTAATCAAGTGACTCTCCATGCCTCAATTTCCTCATCTATAAAGTAGGAAGATAATAGTCCCGATTTTTCAGGATTGCTAGGAGAATTACATGAGTTAATACTGATAAAGCATTGAGAACAGCGCTCCATTCCTAAAGTATACTGTAATGTTACTTGTTTTTCTACAAGGTGGGGACTGGGTGTTTGAAATCGTACTTATGGGTCTAAGAAACTTTGTTGCTACATAGAAGACTTTGATGCATGCATCACTTTTTATGAAAACAACTGAGAACTTTTCATTTGTGAAAAATATTAAAGGACTGTTTTTATAACTCATTCTCACCTTTAAGGAATGCTTTTAGCATTGTCCTTAGAATCATTTATAAAGTTCCTGTGTATCTTAAAGTAGAAGTGGGGGAAGACTCAAGCATTGTGCGTTAAATAAGTAGGTTTGCAAGTTCAGCAGATACGGTATCCTGGACTAGACAGTGTCAGAGAGGAAAAAGATGTCTCATGGGGACTGTCCTCTAGATGTGAGTTTTTCGCAGTGTTCCTTCCTTTAGCCTCACCCCCCACTCCCTGTATTCAAGGCTTTGTCCCCCTTCTGTGCATTCCCCATAACACTTTCCACATTGTTCTGTATCTGTGGACTAAATAGAATCAGTGTAATTTTTTTTTTTTTGTCTTTTTAGGGCTGCATCCATGGCATATGGAGTTTCCCAGGCTAGGGGTCTAACTGGAACTGTAGCTGCCGTCCTGTGCCACAGCCACAGCAACGCCAGATCTGAGCTGCGTCTGCAACCTACACCACAGCTCACGGCAATACCAGACCCTTAACCCACTGAGCGAGGGCAAGGATCGAAACCGCAACCTCATGGTTAATAGTCAGATTCATTTCCGCTGCACCACGACGGGAACTCCGAATCTCTGTAACTGATGGTCAAAAAGGGATGAAGTTTTTCTCATCATCACAGTCACAGATCTGGCACACAGTAGGATCTCAGGAATATTGGTCAAACCAAAACAGCCTCATAGAATTTTCATCACTTTTATTTCGTGAACCAATAAACCATGTGAGTAGTTTATTATTATTATTATTGTTAGTAGTAGTATTTTATATATGGTCTCATCTATAATATCTGACTTTACAAAGTGACTTTCCAGTTACACTTAATTCTGAATTTTTAATTTACCTAACCAAGAGCAAATTACTTCTGCATTTTCCTCGAAGAAAACCTACTGATATCTCAAGCTGTCCTGTATTTTTCCTTGAGTATATGTACTAAACTTACATGTTTGTAAGTGGAACAATAGTCTTGGGAGGTACAAGCGACTCCAGAGATCTAAGAAATGCAATGAAAGACCTAAGCCTATGTCACTGTAAAGCACAATCTTTAACAACATGTTTCTGTGCACATTTAAAATTTTTCTTTTAGAATCGAACATCTGTTTCAGTGAGGCTAATAGTTTTTATTTTGTCTCAGCTGTGTTATATTTGTGATCCACACCTTTTAACTATGAGTTGCCTGTGTCTCCTTCTCATGTTTAAAAAAATGTATAAAGAAGGGAAATGTCAATAGCAGAAGCACACGATTTACAAACCAACGTGCTGGGGGCTGCCGGTATGTGTATGCTAGAAGTTGGTACCACCCCGTGTTAGCTCACAAGGTCCCTCCCTCAACTGAGGTTCCAAAGTCCACCTTTGGCATTGGAGACTCCATTTGGGGCTATAAACATATAACGTGTAAAGAGTCAGCTGTGTGAAGGTCCAGCATCACCTGAATTTAGACAGTGCTGCAAGTGTAGATAAGTGTTCAGCCAGTCCAGAACGGGCCTTAGGGACTGGATTTGTCCACTCTTCTGCAGGAACACCAGCTCAGCCTGGCACTCACACCCCCAGTGATGGACGGGGCTCATTACCCTAATGATCGACAGCCCGTCCAGCCCAGTTTTACCATTTCGCCATAACTCCCAAAGAGGTGATTACCCAGTATATAGCATTTTCCTAAACAGTGAACAGTTTCATAGTATTGATAGAGATGAGCCAGATTAATTTGATTTGTCTCTGACTTAATCAAGAGGTGACATTGGTTTATATCTATTTAGTAGATATGGGAAATCTTGGCCAAAAACTAATTTCACAGGGAAATCAAGGATATGATTTAGCCCTTAGCCTCCTGTGAAATCTTGTCTTAGATCTGAGTGGGATCCATGCGTGCTACAGTGGACTCCCAAGGGTTTGTGCAGACCCAGAATTTCCAAGCCCTCTTTGGGGAGTAAATGGGTGGGGGGGAACTTCCATTGGACTCATGAGACTCCCAGGGAAAGTTTCTGGCCCCCTAAAAGCAAAAACCAGACTTAATTTCCTCCCAAATTTTTAGGCAATGTGGCTTAAAATCTAGTAGCACGTTTATGTAGCAAAGGAAGGAACATAAAATCTGTGAAAGCGTTACAGAGCCTAATTCTAGTATTTACTTTTCTGAAAAAAATGAGTAGTTCTTTTTTTCATTCTGTGGCTTAAAAAGTTTTTCAAAATGTTTTGTTTGGAACCTCTGGAATTCGATACAATTTGGTATCTTTTTCTGTGATCTCTAAGTACAGATATGAGAAATTTTAATATCCATAGAGAAGAGGATATTAAGGGCCCATATAAGGGCCTTCAGAGAAAGAATAAGGAAGCATTTCCCCAAAGGGGAAAATTGATAGAGCGCTTAAGATTTAGAATCTTAGGAAACAATTTTTGCTATAAAATCAAATAAACCTCAGAGTTCCCATTGTGGCTTAGCAGTAAAGAACCCGACTAGTATCCACGAGGATGTGGGTTTGATCCCTGGCCTCATTCAGTGGGTTAAGGATCTGGTATGGCTGTGGCTGGCCGCTGCAGCTCCAATTTGACCCCTAGCCTGGGAACTTCCATATGCCGTGGGTGCGGCCCTAAAAAGCAAAATAGATAAACAAATACAAATTTTAAAAAATTAGGTAAGACTTATTAGATTTAGAGTCATCTAATGAAAAACTTGTGAAAATTCTGTTTGGAGTAGCATAATGTTTAATTTGATAATAGTGGGTATATTTTCAATAATCATATTATAAGCAAGATACCAAGGGACTTTAAGCTTGCTAAAAAATAAAACTGTAGTTGGGTATGTTTGCACAGTGCCTCTGAATTGATATGTATTCGTGCTGCATCTTCTTTAGTCACGAAAGAAGACGCTATAGGGCCTCTGACTGAGAATACATATAGATCTCATAGAATCTTAAAGCTGTTAGAAGGGACCTTGGAGATTATCTGGTTCATTTTCCTTCGTATTGCACATGAACAAACATACACTTCTATGTGCAATTAATTTGAAATATTGCATGCCCTTTGTAATAATACACTTTTTAAACAAATATTTTCTAATGTAAGCTCTTTACCAACCTATTCAATTAGTTTGAATAAAACACTTTTAATATCATAAGAAAGATCTAGATGGATACTTATCCTAAAAGACAGAATAGAGAATCTGGTCAAAAAATATTATCTAGGGCTTATGTAAAAATTACTGTAATTATATAGAAAAGCCATGTGAACGGTGAACCAATGTTTTCTTTAAAAATTATGAATTGGATATTTAAATCATTAAATAGATGTGCTTTGAAATGATCACATATTCACTTTTAGGAAATGTGGTAAGAAAAAACAGAATTGAGTGGGTTCTCTTCGTCCTTCCTTTTCTAATCCTTTGGGTCTGTGTACCAAGTTTCTATTTTTAGCACCATGCAAGGGTTACTTTGCGCAAAGATGCCATTTTCAGGCACTGGGATTGATGAAGATGGCAAGAGCCGTAAGTCTGACAACTGGAGTTTTTTAAGTAAAATCTGGAAGTGATTAGTGTCTTCTTAACATGGTGAGGTTCCAAATATGCCCCAGTTGTTTCTCCCAAGAGACTAACTAGCTTAGAATGCAATAAAGGATCCAGAGGGAAAGATTTGGGGAACATAAGCTAACATCACAAACAAAATATGACACTTAGAAATCCTGCCATTTGCTTCCCATAAATCGAAGCCTGTCTCCCTCCCTCCCCACCCCCACCCCCCAATACCAGATGGGGACTTACCTGTGAATTTTCAGTACATTCGTTCCAGGTCACCATGATGCCTTTTAGAGCTTGTTTGCAGTATTCGATATCCTTTGGGATGAAAAGAAAACCCCATTTACTGAGAATCTCTCTTAAAATAGTATTTGAATGTGGAGTTGATTCCATTTGATCTGCAGTGAGTTTCTACTACAGGCATATAAAAACCTGCTGTGGAAACTCAGGCCATAGGCAGACAGGACCTGGACGAAGGGGAGGGCCATCAGAGTGGGTGATGTTAACACTTTTCAAAAAATAAAGATGTGAAAGAATAGAGAGCCAGCAGTTTGACAGATTGCTCAGTAAATGCTCATTTTATTGAAAATTATAAAAAGGTGCTTAATGTCTCTGTGCCATTAATACAATACATAAAAAGGTTACTGTCAAGATTAGTGTTCCAGCCCTGAAAATTAACTGTGGGGCTTTATAAAGCACCACTCTGTGTCGACTGAGAAGCTAAAGGTTTCCTTATATACATTTTGCGTGCAAGGACATTCATTTCAGAAAAAAATTATTTTAGACTTTATGCCAAAGATATTAGGAGCGATATGCTTTCATTTAAAACATAGACCTAACATATACACATTACAGACAAGGTAGAACCATGAAAAATCGCCTTGCAGAATTAAACCTGTACAAGATGATTTCCCTTGCTGTCTCTAGAGTATTCCGATTCAAAACATATATTCCTTCCTACAGAAGAAGATATTCAGATTGCTTAGTTGAAATTAATTAGCATTCAGAAACCAGATAGCATGTTTTTGGGTATTCATGAGATCTCTGTTTGAAAAAAAAAATGTTTTTAACTTGTAGAAATGTGTTGCAACACACAGATGGGAAGAAAAAGAAAAAAAAAATCTCTTTAGCAAGCACTGTGTGTAAAAGGAATATTACATTTTGCACGCTCCTGATTGCTCTGTGTAAACAGTTTTTGACATCTGTCTTTATAGTTTTCGAGGAGAGGAAGACTTTGTTAAAAGAATCATTTTTATACAGCAGTCACCATTTCAGTCTTGCTTTACCTGTATTATGAAAGCAGATGGTCTGCATGTCTTTTGAATATTTATAACTATCAAAAACAATCTCTTGCTATTCACCCTTAGGCTTATGAGATGTCAGGACTGTTCGGGTTGAAAAAAATCATCTTGGGTGTTTACAGAAAGAGGATTACGTTAAGCTGAAATGACTATACATTTTCCAGTTTAATATTTGTCCATCAGCTGTTTAATCGTATTTAGATAATTGTGTAAATAAGATGTTGTAGCTTTTGCCCTCTCTGCTGATGGAGCCTGAAAGCTTTAAACAGGGGTGAACCACCATTTTGCAGAGGCTCCCTCTGCCTCCTCCCACCTCAGTCACCCCATCAGCAAGTCTTTAGGAAGTTTGGATCATGATATCACAGTCCTGTTTGAAAAAAAAAAAAAAAATTGTGCATGAAAAGCCGGTACGGAGATCACATGAAATGCAGGGGAGCTGCTGGCTTCCGGTACAGGCTGCTTAGTTTATTAGAGTATATTGTCATATGCAAATATGGCACAGCACTCCGGTTACCCTTTAAAGATGACACGGCTTTCTCTTTTTCTTCCCCATGAGCCTGCAGTGCTCGGAGGGTGTTTTGGAAAACTTTTGGTATAGTGGGGGTTAACTGTTTTTTGACTGGAAGCTGAGCAATCAGAGATAACAGATTTTGCTGTGGTTGGTTGATTTGGCAGAAAAGCATGAACAGTTTTGGTTTAAATGATTGAATAACCTGATTAGCATTGTTTTGGGGTGGGTTTTTTTGTTGTTGTTAAAGGCACAACAAAGCAATTCTAAGGGTAATCAGATCAGTGCCTTTCCCCAATCGAGGGACTTTTTTTTTCAGAAGGCCTCACTTCTCCTCACACGTCTCCTTTGGCTCTGAGATGACCCGAGGAGAAAAATAAAACCGTCCTCCTTCAGTTTCTAGATGTGTTATGAATTACCTACCTCTAGCAGAGGTTTGAAAGAAAAGAATGTTTTGAAAAATCGTGTAAGCTCCACCAATTCCTTGTGAGTCCGGGTGTTTGTTTATCAAACGCAGAGACCTGCGGTATTTGAGAGCAAAGGTTCAGAATGTTCTAACCCCTATCTAAGTCGGGCGTTAGAAACATTCCGCCCTTACCTTTTCACAATTAGAAAGGTTATAAATAATGTATTTGGCTGAAAAGGAAGCTCAGCCGGTGGCAGATGGTATCATTCTAGAGTACCGGGGTTTCTGTGAAGATGGCATGCTTTCAGATCGGAACTTCAGCAGACTCTCAGAAAGAGCCGAGCTCCTCATAGGCTGCAGACATGTGCTTCACGGATCTTAGAAAAGCTTACAACTTGGCTCCTAGGAGGAGAGCATTGTGTCACACGGGGGTTAGGAGACCCACAGCCAATTTCTGCCGACTTCCAAATTGTATTTCCCGACACTGGCAGCTGGGGGCCTATCCATTGACTGGTGCGGAGCGTTTGAACTTGGGATTTAAACCGGAGTTTTATCAGCCTGCTTATTTTATTCCCTGAGCAAGCCCCGATGCTTTACGCAGACTGGCCACAGAATAGGAAGACATCCAATGCAAGCCGTCCCCTTTCCCCCCCGCCGGTGCTTCGGAGAGCTCGTATAAATAGACACCCAGAGAGCTGGGATAACGTCAGCACGGAGCTCTGTGACTTCCGAGACATCTGTGTGCGTGGAGCTTAAAAAACCTGGGGAAGCGATCTCTTGCAAATTGAAGAACAAAGGTTCTTCAGACTCTGAGTTCTGTCTTGACAGCTAAAAGTGATGGATTTAAAAGATGCCCCTTGACAGTTAAGCTGCTCTTACCTTTGACCTTTAAGAAAACAAAGGGAGAGGAGGATTTTCTGGTAGCCTGAAGTAATGACTTATTTCCATGACCTTTTATTGATCACCAGATCTGTACCCAGCCCCGTGGTGAATCCAGGTCTTATCTATGGAGATAAGACCAAGGCTTACCGCCTAGTCAGAAATAAATAGCATGCCCAGTGCCAGAGTGGGGCTGTGTACAGGATGTTTGAGTGGACAGGTAAAGCTTTGCAGGAGTCCCCCCTGAAATTATATCCTAAAGGGAGAGCCACTGTTAGCCAGAGATGGGAGAAGGCTTGGATCTGGCACTTAGGACCTACAAGCCAGCTTCCAAAGATACCACCAAATTAGAATATTGAAACCAATGGAAATACTTTTTTTCACTGTTGTTTTTCCTTGTTATCCCTTAACCTGACTTGTAATTTTATCATTTAATTTGTATACTCTTTGTGTTTCATAAGGAAATTTCCTTGACTTAAAAGACATCATTTGAAAATTGTATCTAATACTCATCTGTTATTTAAAGCGTAATCTTGGGAGTTCCCTTCGTGGCCCAGTGATTCAGGGTCCACAAGGATTGTGGGTTTGATCCCTGGCCTCGCTTAGTGGGTTGAGGGTCTGGTGTTGCCGTGAGCTGTGGTGTAGGTCGCAGACGGGGCTCGGATCCTGCGTCACTGTGGCTGTGGTGTAGGCCAGCAGCTATAGCTGCAATTCGACCCCTAGCTTGGGAACTAACATATGCCGCAGCTTCAGCCCTAAAAAGCAGAAATAAATAAATAAAGCATAGTCTTTCTACTGACCTGAAATGTGATCATATAATAAAAGCTAGGGAAGAGGGAGGTGGACAGTGATCATAGTAATTAACTTCGCTAAAGTCCATACTTGGTATGTTGCAGGTTCTGTGTTAACTGTGTCACATTCATTATTTTAGGTATTGTCTGTCCAAGTGGAGACAGTATGTCTCTTCAAGTTGTTATCTTTCTGGTGACTTGTCCAGTGCTGGGCACTTAGTAGGAGTTCCATAGACGTATGCTGAATGAATAATAAAAGAAAAAATACCCATATGAATATATTTTCAGAACAACCTCATGAGGTGACTGCTGCAGTCATTCCGGTTCAGTATGGGGAATAGTCATAGCAGTTGATTAGTTTGACAAAGTCACTCGACCAGTGTACAACCCATCTTGGACCTGAATGCAGGTCAAGCTTATTCCGCTTCATCAAATGAACCTTTAGTGTATATTTAATCCGTGAGCATTTGGGCTGGAAAGTAATACAGACCTCCAGACCTGCATGCACTCATAGCTTACTGAGTAATCTTTTTAGTTAGCCATCTTTTCAAACCAGTATCTCCTTTGGATTGACAGAAGAATCCCAAGCCTCTCTCTTTACAAATAGGGATCTTGTTTTGTTTTGTCTTTTTGCCTTTATGTAGAGCCGCACCTGCGGCATATGGAGGTTCCCAGGCTAGGGGTCGAATCGGAGATGTAGCCGCCGGCCTTCGCCACAGCCACAGCAACACGGGATCCGAGCTGCGTCTGCAACCTACACCACAGCTCACGGCAACGCTGGATCCTTAACCCACTGAGAAAGGCCAGGGATCGAACCCGCAACCTCATGGTTCTTAGTCGGATTTGTTAACCACTGAGCCACGAAGGGAGCTCCTACAAATAGGGATCTTTGTTACCTATCCCCTGTTCATCCTCACCGAGTAGGAAAATATGATCACTCTTGACTCTCTGCTCTTTGTTTTATCGAAACAGTAGGTGCTTTCCTTATGATTTTCCAAAGTGAAGATACACGATTGAATATGATATTTCAAACACCATGTGCCCTACTATATTCCGAAACCTCTCTTTCCCACCCTTGAAATCAGATGCCATGCTTAAGCCTTCAGTAGGGATTTTTACCACATGGGGAAAAAAAATGTCTCATGCTGTGGCTCATATATGGGCAATTTAGTTGTACAGATCACTGCATATTGTTCCAATAAAAATAGAGGTGACCCCAAGTTACCCGAATTATGAAATATTTTCCAGCCCCCTAAAAGCATGGAAAGATAGAGAATCTAAAAAGTTGCTTTGGCATGCGTCATAACCTGTGGATTAGCCTTTTGATTTAAGTCTTGCTTATGCTAATATTTACATTAATCAGAGTTCCCTAAGCACACACCGCTTGACAGAGTAGAAAGCATCCAGAAAGTCACTTAAGGACAGAGCCTACCAATTTAGGGTTAAGCAAGGGCAGGGAGAAGCTTTGATGCTCACACACATATGGATATTATTTTCCGCATATGGATAATAATGAACTACATAGCACTATTACATATGGGCTCTAGTTTCATAAAAATATTTTAGATGTTTTTGCCCCACACATTATGTATTTTTCATCCTCCCTCCCCACCCCCTTTCTCCAATATATTTTCCACTGTTGGTCTACTGAATCATATTAAATTGAAATGATGTGTTTACATGTCTCCTCCTAATTGATGGTAAACTTCTTGTAGGCAGAGGCTGTGTCTTACTCGCCTTTGTATTCCTGGTACCAGCCAGACACATAGTAGGTGTGCAGCCAAGAACACATCTCATATATGGAACAGTCAGCAAAGTCAGGCAGCCTAGATGCTTGTCAAAAACCTCAGCAAAATTTAGATATTTCATACATGTCTGAAAATTAAGACATAAACTGCGTCAAAAATTTATGTGTGCTATTATATTAACCTTTAAGAATCTTCGGCATGTCTAAGTTGGAGAGTAATAATTTTTTTTAAATTGGACCAAAGTGGGAGAACATGGGTTCTCGCCCATTTGCAGAACCATCATGATCCATCAGCCACCTCAGTAGTTTTATTAGCGTCTGACTTTATTGATCCATCGTTACAAAAGAGTAAGTGTGATTGAAGCTGACAGATTGTTAACTGGATCAGGTAATCTTCTGGCTGTGGTTTTGGCAACCTTGCTAAGTATCTTTTTGTACCCTGGATTGAGGGGCACTCTTAGTCTGGATTAATGGCAGAGCATCATTAAGAACGTCTTAAAAGAGAAATAAAATGTGAAAATGACTATCCAGTAGGCAGTGTCAAAAAAAAAAAAATCACATTGTCTCTTAGGAAAGATAGCCGTGTTTTACATCAATACTGCAGCTCAGGCTCATCCGTCATTGGAAGGTCTTCAAGGATCCCCAAGATGTACGTGGTACAGGAATGGGTGCATGTTCCAGAATTCCCACTGATAACAGGTGTCGGGAGAATCAGTGACAACCAAAGGGCTTTACTTTAGAAGTAGCTTAAAGATAATGTTCCAAAAGTACTTTTGTCCCCAAACTGGCTTTTCTGGTTGTTCATTGCCTCCCAAACAGCACTGTCTTCTGTAAATGATTTTACTATAGACCAACTGAAGTCCAAAATGTTAGTTCTCATGTTTCTACAAACACGGGTAGAGGACGGATTGGTACTGCAGTCTCATTATTCCTTGTCGTAGGAATTATTTAGGAAGTTAATTAGAAAATTAATTTAGCTGCTACTAGAGAATATGAGTGTTAGTAGTTAAAAATAACCATGAACACGTCACTGAGACTACCAGAACCAAAGTTTGCTGGGAAGAAAATGCTTTTCTTGGTTGAAAATGAGTTTTTTAAAAAAAACAAAACTAGTAGTACATCAACTTCATTCTTTCTTCATTTTTCTATGTTAAACAGTCGACTCTTTTCCAGACTTTTGTTAGAATCAGGATAAAGACAAGTGACAAAATAGGTAATTTTCTTTTCTGTGGTATCCTTGAGAAATTAGTTACTGTGAAATGCATATATTTAAAATTCTTATGATTAGTTTGAAATTCAGAATCCAAGTTTTACTGTATATGATTACAATACGATTACAGCACATTTTTTTTTCTTCTGATAGAGGATCTTTTTTCTTCCTAAATATGGTCCATCAGCCTTGGAACAGTGTTAATTTATGTCCAGTTGAAACCCAGATAATATGAGTAGAAATTGCAAGGGGTGTTTCCTAAACTTTAATGCATATGCACATCCCTGGGGATCTGATTAAAATGCAGGTGCTGATTGACCAGGTCTGGGGTAAGGCCCAGGATATTGCATTTCTAATAAGCTTCCTATAATGCTGATATTGCTGGTGCCTGGGTCATCCTGGAAGTTCCAAGGATGGAGAGTTTAGTCACTAAACCGCAAAGTGGCATTTATTTGAATTGCAATCGGAAAGCCATCCTGAAGTATTTGGATATACTGGGATCGGCCGAAGTTTGGCAGTCCAGAAATAGATGACAGTGATGAAGGTCCCATACATACTGGTGCAAAGTCTGGGTGTGCTAGCTTTATACTGTTGTCTACTCAGTGGACTGCTGCTTTCTACTTAAATAAGCATTTGATGATGTAGTGAATGCATTTTAAGAAATTAAAGCTTTAGGCTACAGTGTGAAACAAAAATGTAATGGTACACCATTGCTTTAAAAAAAATGTATATATATGTGTGTGTGTGTGTGTATATATATATATATATATGTATATATAGTTTCCCCAGTCCCCTGGTGCCTCAGTGCATTAAGGACCCGGCATTGTCACTGCTGTGGCTCAGGTTACTGCTGTGGTTCCCTGGCCCAGAACTTCCTCATGCCACGGGTGTGACCAAGAATGAACAAACAGAAAATCTAGGTTCCACAATTGGAAACAGGTCTGTGTTCTAGCTTGTGCCGCTGTGTGTTATACCTCTTTTCCCTCCGTCTCTTCATGCAGAGTATGATTTCTTCCATTGTGAACAGTACTTACTATGCAAATGTCTCAGCGGCAAAATGTCAAGAATTTGGAAGGTGGTACAAACATTTCAAGAAGACAAAAGATATGATGGGTAAGCAGAAAGCCGTCGCTGTGGTGGCTACATACCATTACGTGTCATTTGGGGGTTTATCCAAGTCACATTCTAAAGCCAGGTCTTGTGATTGCCCAATTAGAGATCAATTTAGAATGTTTCTTTGAGGGTGGGGAGTGGGTCTGAGTGTAATGAGATAATTAAATTCAATAAATGTTTGTGTTTAAATCAGCCCAACTGACTTGGTTGTCAGACACGCAGGAGATGGAGGCGAGACGGGGGGGAGCTGTCATTTTTTAACATCTCAGTGAAGACCTAACCAGGCCTTGAATAACTAATACTAGCTATGGTTTCTCTCAGAGATAAATCGAGCCTTTCGTGTTTTAGGTGTTTTGTTTGAGAGAAAGGGAAAGTGCCTGTTTTTATACTCAATTTTTAAGGAAATTGAGCTTTGTATGTGTAGTCTCCATAGGTGAGAACAAGTGATTTTTTAGGACTGTAATTTCCAGCCCTCCATCCCCCCCCAGATAGGCACTTTGGGGAGCAACTGCTTTGCCATCTAGACCCAAAGAACCATTGCATCATCTCTAAACGTTTAGTGCCAACATGGCATCTTATCTTAATATGTGACTTCAGGTCAATATTTGCTGCGCAGGAAATACATTAAAATTATCTGCAGCGTGAAATGACAGATAAAAGTTGTGTGTTGTACCTGAGCATTTAGATTGTGACATTTTATCCCTCTTGAGTTTGTTAGTGTTGGTAAAAGCAAACATGGTGATTAAAGTTTATGTTTTAGTTTCTATTAAGATTTTGCTTCTCATACTTGTACCTTCCAAATGAAAGTCTTTAAAATAATATAGGAATGGGGTATTTAAGATGCATAGCACTATGTCCTGCTTTAAATCTACTTCTGTTTCCTTCCATTACATTCATTTAATAAAACAACAATAATAATTTCCCCTTAAGATTTGAAGAGGCAGGAGAACCCGAATTTTGAACATATTTTAGCTTTTAATATTTGAAGCAAAACCATCCATCTACCAAAACAGATTCTTTGCCTTTTATAGCTTAGAGCTGTAATGAAGACAATGCATCATTTTTGGAATAATTGCTTGAATTACTATTCCCTGAGAATGGCCCACTTGGGCTGATATCACTGGTAGAAATGAAAGGTTTCTTCCCCAAATCTTAGCTGTATTTTGCATATATCAGTGATGCTAGCAATACGATAAGTTCCTCTACCTATGAGGCCTGAATATTTGATAAAAAGAGAAATGACGATTAAAATCAACCTCCATCCATATATGGGAAGCCTGTGTACTCTTTGGAAAAACTCACCCACTTACCATCCTCAGCCTTTCCGGTCAAGAGCATCATACCAGTCTCCTCTTTGTAGCAGCAAAGCATTTGACACACTTATGGCTAACTCCCAGCCAGTCCGTATGAAGGACCTACCCAAGGGAGAGCCTTTCATCCTGGGGGGTGTGGCAACAAATTGCAAACTCGTGGCAGTATCACCATTGTACTAGAACGACTCCCCACCCCTTCCTTGAGAGAATGTCATTAGCATCTGGTGTAACCAGTCGCCTCTCCAGGAAGCATTTGGGTCTTAGCAATAGTGAGTATACTGACTTGGAATGCAACAAATCATTCCCTACATCCTAAGAAATATTTGCAGATATACCTGTCATCTAACATGATAGAAGTAAATGAAAAAAGACATCTGAGATACTCAGCACAGTACTCAGTCAGTTATTACTATTTCTCATCATGACCGCTTTAATTTATTATATTGAGTACTTTTTAGATTCATGGCTAGGGTAAAATGGAACATAAATGACATTTGTCTTCTTTTTTCTTTCTAACCTTTCGCCTAGAATAGTAACAGTTAATATGTATTATGAGAAGATACCTGGACATTTCTTTTTTCTTCAGTTGCACATGATCTTGTCTTAGCTCTGCTCACCCATTCCAGTTGCCATTAAGCAAATAGTGTTCTTCTAGAAGCTATTTTAAAATAAACATTGCTTTGGAGTTCCCTGATGCCCTAGCGGGTCAAGGAACTGGCATTGTCACTGCAGCAGCTTGGCTCACTGCTGTGGTGCGGGTTTGATTCCTGGCCCAGGAGCTTCCACATGCCATGGACACAGTCAAAAATAAAAATAAACACTGATTTCTCAGCCTCCATGGGGGTAATAAGTAAGAGTGAATAACAGTTTGACCCTCACACTTGTACCATTAAAATCTGAAAATAATTGATTTCGGGCCTTAAATCTAGAACACATTACTTACAGTGTTAAATCAAAGAGCGTTACCTCCCTTTCAGAGTGTATGCCATCGTGCCGAAGCCTAAAGTAAAAACCCAGCCAGCTGAGTTCCATCTAGAAATGTTCTTCGTTTCACTGGCCTGTCCATGTGTCATCTCTGCTTAGGAAATGATGGCAGCACCTTATCGAGGCATCATTGTTGGCTTAACATGATTTTACTTTCTGTCCACTTCAGTTGAGATGGATAGTCTTTCTGAACTGTCCCAGCAAGGTGCCAACCACGTCAACTTTGGCCAGCAGCCGGTCCCAGGGAACACGGTGGAGCAGCCTCCGTCCCCCGCACAGCTCTCCCACGGCAGCCAGCCCTCTGTCCGGACCCCTCTTCCGAACCTGCACCCTGGGCTCGTGTCAACGCCCATCAGTCCTCAATTGGTCAACCAGCAGCTGGTGATGGCCCAGCTGCTGAACCAGCAGTATGCAGTGAACAGACTTCTAGCCCAGCAGTCCTTAAACCAACAATACTTGAACCACCCTCCCCCTGTCAGTAGATCTATGAATAAGCCTTTGGAGCAACAGGTTTCCACCAACACAGAGGTGTCTTCCGAAATCTACCAGTGGGTACGTGATGAACTGAAACGGGCAGGAATCTCCCAGGCAGTATTTGCACGTGTGGCTTTTAACAGAACTCAGGTCAGTTTTGTTCTATTTGTGAACGGTTCCTCTCTCTCCTTTTTGCTTCCTTCTTTAATCCCATCAATACTCATGTTTATTCTTTTACTCTATGCTAACGTTTTCTCCCCCGCCACCTCCTCCCCATGTGCTCGTATTGTCTGTTCCCAGGGGTGCTGCATTTGATCGCTAAGCTCTTTAATCATAACCTCTTCTACCACGTGCAGAGAAGGCTGTGTGCAGAGCGATCCTGATTTCAGGGGCCTTAAGAGAGTAAATATCGAAAATATTTTAAACTGACATTACCTCTGCTTTTACGTAATGGAATCCAAGCAGATTGAGAAAGGTTTCGGGACTTGGTCGAGGGCATTGATAGGACGCTGGGCTCCCGGCCTTCTGTCTACTACCTTTCCTAGACTGGGGATCAGCAGGCATTTTCTGTAGTAGGCCAGATAGTAAATATTTTAGACTTTGAGGCCTATAAGCAGACGTAGTCATGTCTCCTGAGCAAATTCCTGTGAAGATATTATCAGCAAGGAAGATATTTATTTAGCAGGATGTGAAGAAAGGGTGATACATATAAGAAGGCCCGAGATAAAGATATTGGAAAAAACCCTAAACAAATTGATTCTATTAAACTGTGAATGAGAGGATTTTTGTTCTTTTTTTAATTTTTTTTTAATATTCTGAGCAGATTTTTTTAAAATAACTTTTTCTTGAAAACTAGTATGATATATATGGTGTTTATTTTTGGCCCAGGCACACCGCACGCTTGCAAGTGTGTACACACGTGTGCGCGCTTGCACAAGAATGTGTAGCTTTGATTAGAAAGAGGACACTGTCCTTTTGACTTTCTTGTTTTGCCACTGTACTTTCTTTTGTCAGTTTTTTTTTTTTTTTTTTTTGCCTGACTCATACTTTCCTTTCGTATTTAAGTTATTTTGTTTATTACATGATTATGAGAATAAAATCCTGGTACAAAAATATCTAGGATTAATTCCTTGCTGGCAGAGTTTCCATACCTAGAGAATCCCAGCTGTGACTTATTTTTGGCTTGCCTTAACTGGATTGAAAGTTAGGAGGCCTTACAAAGCCTTTAACTCAGTGTTTGTTTTTAGTTTCTTTAACCGTTTTGTGCACATCATTTGTCTGTTTTTTAAAAGACTGGTTGTAACGTTATCTCTCAGGTTAAAACTGTGTTGGTTTTTCCTAGTTCTTTGTTTTGACAGCTTAAAAATGTGTTATTAGCTGATAAATTTAATATGATGCCTAATGGAGGGGTCATCATTTAAGAAAATAAAATAGGAGTTCCTGTCCTGGCTCAGTGGAAACGAATCCGACTAGGAACCATGAGGTTGCGGGTTCGAACCCTGGTCTTGCTCAGTGCGTTAAGGATCCGGCGTTGCCGTGAGCTGTGGTGTAGGTCGCAGACGCGGCTCGGGTCCCGCGTTGCTGTGGCTGTGGCGAAGGCCGGCAGCTACAGCTCCTGTTAGACCCCTAGCCTGGGAACCTCCACATGCTGCGGGTGCGGCCCTAAAATGACAAAAGACAAAATAAAAATAAAAAATAAGAAAATAAGAAAATAAAATGAATGAATCAGGTCAATCCTCTCTCTGGCAGCAGCCTTTATTTTGACAAATGGCTGTGACTACCAGTAGTTCTAACTCTTGGGCAAAAACAGGTCTCTGTCTAGAAGTTCAATGGGATGCTCGTTGAACTGAATTGAAAGCCCACAAAGACGGCATTAAGGTGGACGCAAATGACTCACAGATTCACCAGTAAGCATTTTGAAAATTGAGCAAATTGTTATTTCTTAAAGCACAAAGGAAAGGGTTTTATATGGTGAAGAGAGTCCAGCCAAAGGAGAAAAGGGTGAGGTCACCACCCATTGGTGCATTGTTTGCTATTCTGGGGCCATAACGTGCCAAGCATTAGCCTCAAGAGTGACCATTTGTTCTTCTTGGGTTTACACAACAGATTCCACAGATATCCATAGGCTCTGATATTGGGGAAAAGGCAGAGTCCTCTCTCTTTCTGTACGCTATTAATCTCTTCGAAGAGATAGTTATCTCTGTGGTTATGGTCGAAAACGTGACTTAATGTTTTCAAGGGAATCTGGAGCCCGGGGTGATAGAAGGCTTTGGTTTTAAACCTTTATATTGGTAATTGGTATTCAGACGAAGTGGATGTTGGGCCATGTTTGAAACTGTCTGATTTCAACATTTTCTAGGTATATTTTAAGTGTTCACTTTTTGGAAATTCACTTTGGAACACGCAAACATGCACGTCTTTTCAGTGGTCATACTGAAACAGCACGCACGCGCACATGCACAGCTGCATTTATTTTAATGATTATGTATTCATATGCGTGCATGTCGTGTGTTTATTTCAAAGTGTATGCATTTCAATAAAAGCAGGTGCAGCGTGAGAGTGTATGGTGTGAGGGTGGAGGACGAAAATACACATGCTAATGCATATGTATAGAGCAGGAGCTCTGCAGAGGGAAACCGCACAGAACACATTCGTGTGCACTTATTACGGTGTGCGGTTCCAGCTCCAGGTTAAAAAAATTAATGCAAAATATGTACGTAGAAATGCAGAGTTCTAAGATATGATCTGATCAAGACACTGGCACCCTATAACCAGTACGTTAAAACATTCATATAACAGATAACGCTGTTTGTGAGTTGAGACTATTTTAGCCATTGACAGCTCTGTGTAACTCTAGAATCCTGGATTTCCTGTTTGAACTCTTAATTGGAGAACTGTCTCATCATCTTAATTGGGCCTCCTAAATTAAAATATACCCCTCTTTTAAGACTTTCATACATCACTATTAAAAAAAAAGTCTACCTTTTCTGAAAATTTGTGATGAAATTTATATAATCACTTGTTTTAAGGACATTTTCCCCTTCTGAATTGATGGGCATATGTTCTTTCATTGCTGAAGGTACTAGCTTTTAGCATCTATCATTCACTCAGCTATGCCTACTTGATGTCTTTTTAATGGAAACCTATAGCTAAAATAAATTGTGGAAGCTTCTAGACTTATACTTTGCAGTTCACTTTTCTGTATTATTGCCACTTAAAGATTGTGATAGAAGAAAATGTATTCTTTAGTGCCTTTAAAAAATAAAAAAAGGAGAAGCAAAACCTGGAGTTGAACTCTGATCCCATCCTGTGGCTTTTCCCCTTTTGCCTTCGCCCCTCCTCTTGTCTTTGGCACACTTTATTTTCCAGTAAAATAAAGAATGAAGATGGATTATTCAAAACAGATAACAGTAATGGACCATCATGTAATGTTTTATTGAATTTGAGTTCTGTAAATTACGTGATGGAGAGAAAGTATAAGAGAAATTGCTGCTGTGTTCCTATAATTCTTCACAGTGTAATTTAAGAAAAGTCCACTCTCCATATCACTATTGAATAAAAGGTAAAAAGGTGCCCCACCGTGACAGCTCTCATTTGGCCTCCCCACAACAGAGAGAAATGTGTCTGCTTATTACCTCCTTGGCCTGAGTCCACCGTGGTAGGTGGGGTTTGAAAGTAGTCTTTCACCTGGACATGTGATTAAAAATTCACCAAACAACAGAGGCAGGTAGCCTTGAAGAATATTCGACATGTTTTATTTTTAGGGGGAGGTTTCATCAATTCATATTTTCCTTCTGAGGTCTTTGAAGTTCCATGAAGCTGATAAAATCTGTTTGAATCAGTGATTATGTTCAAAGAGGAGACAAACAGGAGGCCAGACAGGCTTTTTGTTCAGATTGGCAGTCTCTTTCACTTATCTGCTGTTTTAAAGAATTTATAATTAGCTTTTGGAAGTACTGATAATATTTATTGAAGGTTTTTCTTTCTTTTACAAGTACTAATGAATTTTACTTGTAAACTCTTTCTGGAATGTAAAAAAAAGGTTTAGGAATTCATCAGCAGGTTCTCTCTTTAATTGAAAAAATGAGAGTTCTCATAACCTCTATGGAACGACAATGCAGAATTCTTGGACATTTTCATGTATAGAGCGCATAGTGAGTGATTTGAAGGTGTGAAGCACAAGGAAAAGCAGCTTCTCATTGCCAATAAAATTGCTGTCCATGAGGTGCTAGTTACTTACTACATGACATACAAATTCTTGAGTTCTTTTCAGAAGCAAAAATGACTAACGATTTTGTTTAATTATGTTCAGCACATTTATTGAGCACCTATGGGGCACAATATTGATATATTTTAGTCCTGGTGTTTCAGCAATAACAAGTATGGTACGTGATGACCTTGAGATATTATTTTTTAGCATGAAAAAGAGTTTTTAGTAAGAGATGCCTCTTACTCTCTACCATGGGGGAGTACTACAGATGACCCTGACCTAGCTTGGCACATCCTAACTGCATCCTAACTGTGGGAAATGGGAAACAAGGGCCACATACATCTTGAATCCATAAATGCAGCTACTAACAACAACCTGGCAGGACAAAAACCTGCTTCCCCATATCCGGATTCTAATGGCAGTCATTTTGCATCCAGAATTTTCTCAAGTGACATCATTTTTTTTTTAAAGTAATTAACACATTCTAATCAAAACAGTGTCTAGTAATATTTTCAAGCAATTCCACCAGGGGGCACTCCCCTCATTGAAAGCCTGGGCCAAAAAAAGAAAAAAAAAAACCACTAAAGGTTTTGTAAAACACCTGAGACTGTCTACACTGGCTGGTTTAGCGCTGTCTGAGCATCCCAGGAGTTCATATATCACTCTAGACCTTCAGTATATCCCAGGCAGAAAAGATACACTTGCTCTAGTTAGAACAATTAAGTGGAAATAAAATGCTTTGCCCCGAAAACATTTCATAGGCTCAAATGGGAGATCATGCCAACATCAAAATTACAAGTAGAGAAATTTCTGAATTCTCTCCCAAGGGACCTGCTGTCTTTTACTTGAAGCTGTACAGGAATGACGCGGTTTCATGTTATCAAGACTCGATATCATCTTGTATTTTTTCATGTGTTGACTTTCTTGCTGTAGTTCTCTGCTGTCTTAGGAAACATTTCTAATGGAAAGAAATGACATTTTGCTATTTGAGGTTTCTCAATGTCTGACTTCAAGTTTCCCAAATATAATCACATCCTAAATGTTTATAGGATCTCTTTTGACCTCAGATTTTTTTTGAAATTGAAGTATAGTTGATTTACATTAATGTTGTGTTAATTTCAGGTGTACAGCACAGTGATTCAGTTATACGTATACATAGATACATATATATATATACATATATGTGTGTTCTTTTTCAGATTTTTTTCCGTTATAGATTACTACAAAATATTGAGTAGAGTTCCCTGTGCTATACCGTAGATCCTTGTTGGTTATCTATTTTATATATAGGAGTGTGTATATGATAATCCCAAACTCCTAATTTATCCCCCCCCTTTGATCACCATTTTTGTTTTCTATGTCTGTGGGTCCATTTCTGTTCTATAAATAAGTTCATTTTCATCATTGTTTAGGTTCCACATCTAAGTGACATATGATATTTGTCTTTTGGTGTGTACTTCACTTCGTATGATGATCTCTAGGTCAATCCATGGTGCTGCAGAAGTTTTTTCTTTTTTTAATTACTGAACAATTAGTGTAGATAAGCATCTTAGAAAGTTTTACATACCTTTTCACTGAAGGCTCACTTTGAGTAAATTAATGATGACCGTTAGAATTTTCCGATGGATAGCAAGTCTTGTTCTTAAGTTTCTGTCACCCATTTGTAATTTTTCTTCCCTTGGTCTGAATAGACTTAATCCATTTATCAAGTAGTCATCAGACTTACATGGCAGGCATTGTGCTGGGATGACAAAAAAGAATATTAGGTTATTCTAATTTAGAACGTTGTATTTATGTTTACCATGTGTTTCTGTCTCTTACTAATTAGGATATATCGCTTTGCCAAGTACCTCTTTTAATACCTTTGAATATTTTTATCTCCTTTTGGTGGGGCAGACTGGAGGGCAGGGGCTATCTTTTTGCACCTATTTTCAGAACATTGTTTTTGAGACTTGTATTTTTTCGGTTTCAATGTGACACATCAAAAACACAGTCAATCTAATTAGTTGGCCTTGTGCACATTAAATAGCTGGGTGATTGACTGCCTGTTGGACTGAATTTTAGTTAAATTGACTGGATGTTTTGCTCTTGTATAAACAGAGTTGCAGCATTACTTGTCAGTATTATGAATGAAAGGACACACGCCCTTCATTCTTCAGTCACATTTCTTAGGGTGAAACTGGCTTCTCTTGTGTAGACCAAGTGAGTGAATAAAATGCCTTCTATAAGCCCCTTGAGACTGTTAGAGATTCTTTTTTAATAGCAGCCTATAGATCATTTTTAAAGTGGGCAGATGTTTTCTGTTATCTGTACCTAACTTTTATCTTGAGGCAGTAGGCTACCTTATCCCCGAGAAACTGGGGACAAAACTAAGTTTGTGCTTCTAGGAAACCAAGGAAAAACCCCAGTGTTATAACCTGGGGGCCTGGTTGTTTTAACATGACACTTTACCTCCCTTCCCCCAATGTAGCCTCTTCTGCAGCGTTATTAGAAAGTGAAATATGGAAATTATATAGGGATCTTGACAACGTTTTCTTCTGAACTGTGATGTGATAAACTGAAATGGAGAAAGCGAATGTGTCTTGGCATTCCAGGCATTACTTCGTGTACAAAGTTGAAGCTTGAAGGGCTGCTCAGTCAGAAGATCTTTCTAATCCTTGTATGGCGTAGAATCCCTTAAACAAAATTGTAGAAAACCATTCATTTTTTAAAAGCGTTCTTCCAAAAACTAAAGAGGTAGTTGACAGTGCCGTGCTATTCAGGGAGAGACACCGTAAAGGAGTTTACTCATGGTTTGTAGATTTCTTCTACCACTAATAGCAACGTTGCTTCCTCAAGACATTTGAATATTACAGAATTTGATGATCACGGGATTTGATGATATTCTGTTTCTTGTCCTGCTGCAATGGGTTTTTACAATGTGGAAAAGGGGTTATGTCAGATTTAAAGGATGGTTTCTGAAGTTCAGAATTTCAACCTGTTACTCAGAGGTATCGTACAGCAAAATTGTGTTTGGAATCACTGGGGTAGTTTGGATCAAGTGACAAACGGGAGGAAATCACTTGTCGTTGACGCCAGTAATTTGAAAACTAAAGGAGAACTTAAAATATTGCCTGTGAAAATATAACATAAATCTTAGATGATGCATTAGTGATTTTCTTTTTCCTGATACGGTACAATTCATTTTCTTGTGTTCTCTTTGCAAATCCTGCTTCTCTCAAAATGGCTTTGTATCTTTACATATTGGGCTGTTGGCATTCCACTGCCTTTGTCTAGGCAGCTTGAGAACTATACAGTTGAACGCTGTTGCATTATGAGCATTTCATTTATTCTTAAACTTCCCTCAGTCCTCCCTCTGTGAAAGATTTCATGGCAAGTTAAGCTACTCAAAGGAAGGAGACCAATTAGGCAGTTTCAGTTTATGTTATATGTAAAGCAGATGCTTAATAAAATTAAGAATACAATTGAGGCTCTCTTCTCTACCACTTCAATTGTAACTAATATATTCCTATGTAGAATTAATGCATCTGACTGTTCATTTTCTGAACGGAGTGGAGAAGAAAAGCGAAGGATCACCGAGGGCCAGGCCGCACCCGGGAGCAAGCTCACCCTGTGCCTTTCATTCCCTGCAGGGCCTGCTCTCAGAAATCCTCCGGAAGGAGGAGGACCCCAAGACAGCATCCCAGTCTTTGCTGGTAAACCTTCGGGCTATGCAGAACTTCTTGCAGTTACCGGAAGCTGAAAGAGATCGAATTTACCAGGACGAAAGGGAAAGGAGCTTGAATGCAGCCTCAGCTATGGGTCCTGCCCCCCTGATAAGCACACCGCCCAGCCGCCCTCCCCAGGTGAAGTCTCCTTTTTCTCCTCACCCCTCTTCTGTTTGCTTTGGTTTAAAAAAAAAAAAAAAAAAAGTCTAAGGAAGAATCTCAAGGAATTAAATCGATGGGCGGGGATTTTTTTATATGATTTGTATTTTTTCCATTACAATTGATTTACAGTGTTCTGTCAATTACTACCCAGTCATTCAAATATACATATATATACATATTCTTTTTCTCACCTTATCCTCCATCATGTCCCATCATAAGTGAATAGTAATTCACAGAGTTGCTTGAGGAGAATTTGGTCCCAACTCACTAGTTCTCATATAAAAACAAGAAGCTACTAATTAGATAGAGGGGGAAATTGCTTTGTGTTGCTTCATTTTGGGGATTCTTGGGGGGTGAAAAATAGTCTTTAAATGGGATATTTGTCTCTACTGCTGTTATTTGTCTCTACTAATGTTAAACTCAATAGGCAAAAAAAGAAGTACCAAAGTCAATTTTATCCCTATGCATTTTAGAACCACCGTTTGCATCATAAGTAAATAAAAATAAATAAATAATTCCATTTGTATTTATGCTTTCCAATAGGAGCTGCAGCTGGTACCAATTACACATCATCTCGTTTGTAATCTTTCATAATTAAGTTTAATACAATCCTTGAAGGCAGCTTTAAATGGGGCTGATAAGGAATTCCAACCGTATTCCCAGAAATGGGCACATTTTCTATTTTACAGATGTATGCACTTTTTAGAAAGGACAAATGTTACCTTCCAGGTAATTTGGTGTATGCGCATCTATACTGCTTTTTTAAAAAGAAATCAAATTTAAAAGGTAGTCTCATAACTATTATAAGAATTCGAGAAGTTCATTTTCAATATAAACTTATTACATAAAAGTTTGAGAGTGGATTACACTTAAAATCCACAGATATTTTTCTTATACATTTAATTTGTGACCTGTGCAACTTTTAAAAATAAGGCCGGCTAAAATTGGAAGGAAAGTGAATCCAGAGGAGTTCCCGCTGTGGTGGCCTGGGAACCTCCACATGCTATGTGTGCAGCCATAAAAGAAGAAGAAAAGTGAATATGGGATATACAAGGTATTGATGTAACGTAATGTTATAATGAAATGTCATCTTAATTTCATCAAGTACAGAAATAGAGAAACAGCTCATTCAACACCAAAAATGAAACTGCCAGAGACAGATACTCCATAAATAAGGACTAGGCATAATATACGGCCACTTGTTGAGGATCTTAAGCTGCCCACTGTCATGTTCTGAAATGATTTTTTTATTTTAGAAACATCACAAAAGTCCTTTTTCTCCATTTTACTCAATGAAGATCAACTTGGTCTTGATGTCTATAGGAGCAGACAGGAAGGAAGGCATTGCTGTAACTGTAAGAAAGTCAAGTTTCTCTAGCAGAAGAGAATGGCATCGTGTCACATACAGATGTAGGCATACGTATCCACCTGCCTACACACATGCATAAATTGAATTTGATCTTTGAAGCCTTTTATAAAATATTTTTTACAGAAAGAATGAGGAACTCTGTTTACATATGTGACTCTCGTAAGAGTAAACAAAGAGTACTTTATTTTGCTCTTGATTGAACACTTGGTTTACGGTGTCTAGAGTTAATGCATGTACCGTCTGAGTTGATTTTGCTGTTCCAAATACCACTGCAAGGCCTCTGGGCAGAGTCACTTTACTAATCACTTACTCTGCAGTGCTAACAAGAGAACAGCTTACTTCCAACCAGCACGAATTTAAGCATTGGGCAGCTTTTTCTTTTTACAGTCTATCCAAATATTTGCCTTAATAGTTCCTTACTGTATCTCTGGTTTTCTACTTTTCTGGGGTTTTAATGCTTTTATGTGTTTTCCACATGTGGTTCTGCTGTCCTTATTCAGCAAGTTTTCTTCTTTAGCCGAAGTTACGGTAATTCTTAAGTAAGTGATACTCATTTTTGTATACTGTTAAGATACTCTTGGGTTGCTTTCTTATGTGTACGCCTAAAGACTGTAATTTGGGACAGAAAATATACTTTATTTTGTCTTGAATTACAGATTTAACTGGTCGAGCTACCCTCAGCTGTACATGCTTATTCTCAGGCAGGGATACATAGACATTGTTGAATCTGCAAAGCACCTAGATACTATAGATTCTTAGCAAAGCTCTTTGAAAGAAGATAAGTTTCTGTTAACACAGTATTATTGGCCATCTAACCAAATTCTGAAATGATTATCTGATAAGGTATGAGTAATTTTATGTCACTGCTTCATATAAATCAAAGCATTTTATGTGCTTCACTGAGAGAATCACTTTGCATTACTTAATATTATCATGACAGCTCACAACCAGTTTGTTCATCTTTACCCTTTTGGTTTGTTTGTTTTTAGAGCCGCACCTTCAGTATATGGAAGTTCTCAGGCTACGGGTCGAATTGGAGCTGCATTTGCAGGCCTATGCCACAGCCACGGCAATGCAAGATCTGAGCCATGTCTGTGACCTACAGCACAGCTCACGGCAATGCTGGATCCTTAACCCACTGAGCGAGGCCAGGGCTTGAACCTGAGTCCTCATGGATACTAGTCAGGTGTGTTACCACTGAGCCACAATGGGAACTCCACCTTTTAAATTTTGGGAAAATTTTAATGTATTATCAATGTAAAATGAGTACTTAGGGTTTGGAAAACAATGTGTTACAGAGCAGTTTTGAGTTAGTACTGTTTTACAGCAGTTGAAACTGAATGCCAAAACTGGAACCAGTATACCACACGTTAGGTCATAATACACTCGTTGACTAAAATGGAAGGGGAGCAAAAAAGGATGAAACCACAGGTAACAGAAACAGACGACAAAATTGTGTCTTTTTAATTTTATATTTTGCTAGAGGGGTCTATGTGAAATCAGTGTGTATTTCAATTCCCCCCAAATGGAGATATTCGAAACATATTTCAACACAAGTCTTGGGCTTGGGTTGGACCAAAACTGGATTTCTTTCAAAAGAACTTCATGTTGAAAGCAGAGGTCCCTTGTGGCTCATAAAAGATCCCTGGCCAGCTTTAGGCCTGAGAGAATCCTTTCTCTTCCAGCTCCTTCCGTAAGAGTTTAGGTCACGTGGATGATGGCCGGGATATTCTTGGGTCATAAGAGACTCAAGACCTAAATGATTGAGGAACTCAGGTTATAAATTATCTTCAAGAAGGGGCCTCCTTCAGGTTCTATGTTTTATTCTTGGTAATACCTCCCCAGGGAAAACCAAGACCAGCCTCAGGAAGCTTGTGGCCGGCCCAGCCCATGTGAGATAGTTTCTCTGCATACCTGTCACTCATGTTTCAGCAAGGGTGCCGTGTAGGGAGCTGTCTCTTCTGGCTGGGAAGCAGGTTCTGGGCCAGATCTGTTTTTTGTTGTTGGGAAAGCATATTTTCAGTTTGTATGCTCTAGTTCAAGAAATACGAATACCTTGCACTTGGTAACAGCTCACAGTTTTCTAAGCACCTTCAGGTGCATGAATTCGTGGACTCCTCATACCAACTTTTGGTGGGAGATAAACGAGAAAATCAGGTCAACAATTAAGTCTACTCTCAAATCCCCTATGAGGGCCATTGCTATTTCTCCTACCTCAAGCCACGTCCTCAAAACACAAACAGTTTAGAAAGGAGAAAATGAAACTGGGGGACGCTTTCTGTTTGTCACGGAGAATAAGAAGTTTTATTGTTAGATAAGGAAGAAGAACACAGATGAGTACATTCTCCTGACAGAATAAATATTTGACAAGTGATCCATTTTGGAAGGCTTTGGACAACTGGGCATTTCTGAGATTGTGGATAAAGTAGCCCCTTCCAAACTCTGGTCATATGAATATCTGGGAAACCCAATCCCTTCAAAGGTCCCTAATCTTAAAGGTTTCTTTTCTGACTATGTTTAGCAAATTTTCCAGCTGTTTACAAGATGAATTTTATTAATAATAATTATTATTTTCTGGGAGTTGTCTATTCCACAAAACAGATCAGTTTTAAGTTGATGGTTTCTATTTAGATATGAGCTTATGATGGGTTTATTTGTGTGTTTTAATATGTGTGACTTTTGGAGTTAAATTAGCAATTTCTGTCTTCATAAGGGCTGTTTGAAAGCCTATAATTATCAAGTTATAACTTTGACATGAATTATATAATTATTTTTTCCTTTTTTAAACATATCTCTTTATGTAATTCTTTGGTTTCTTCTAAAGTAAGATGTGATTTTTATAACTATGCTTTAGAAAGTGTACAAAGTCAATGTGGTATATACTTAATTTAATCTGATAGCTGCACTCATTTCTTTACAACAAATTCTTCTATAATATAATGAAATATAGATTCAGTTATGGGCAGGAATCTCACACCTGATAAACATTTTATTTGCTGTGAATCCCTTGACCAGCTTTAAGATCATTTACATGCTTATAAATGCTTTTCATTAATAGTCATCTTTTAAAAGCTTTGGAAAGTCCATATTTGGAAAATGACTAATACTGCTTCTATGAAAAGAAGGAAAGTGTAAAAAGATAGACCCATGATACTCGAAACAGTGTTAATACATAAAAACTTGAAACCGGGGACTCTTTTCTATCACCAGTAGGAATTCCTCAAAATAGGATATCTTACATTACATTACTAAGAAAACATTTATAGTTTGCATAACTTGAAAAATAAATTCAGACTGATTTTTTTTAAACTAATGATGAAACCACTTGCTACTTAAAAATTAGACATTAATGAGCTAGATTTAGCAAAGGGCCGCCAAAAAGCAGGCGCAGCGTATCTTAAAAAATCAGAAGTTTCCAAATAAAGAGGTTCTGTATAACATCATAACCTCAGCACACTGCAATGGCTTCTCACATCAGCAGTGGCATTAGATGGACTTAAGTTCAGTAATCAGCCCTGCCCCACAGAGAAATACTTAACCTCTCTGTTAGTTTTCTCAATTTGAAGGTGGGGCCGTTATGCAACAGTACCTACTCAGGGTTGTCATGCAGGTTAGAGTTAATGTGCGTTACTACAATGCCCACCTCATAATAAACAACTGATAAACATTCATCTTTATTATTGTCATAATTATTATTAAAACTACATCCAACTTGAAATTGTGTGTGTGCACATGCACTTAGACGCACGTGCAGAATGTGCTTGCAGGCACATCCTCCTGCATCAAGAAGAGCGGAGTCACCAATCAGGACCGCAGTAGAGTCTGTTCTCTGTAGCAAGTATTAGCATGTACGTGATACGTATGTAGTACTTAGATCGTGTGTCTCGACCATTTTGTATTATGGGTTGATAAATTCAGCAATCCGTGAAGACGCAAAAAAAAAAAAAAGAATGTTCATGGCAAATTTGTGTCGTATTGCACAATTCCAGTGAAATAAAATGCAGACCCTAATGCTGCACCCTGTCCCCACGTGGGAGGGTAAATAGCACAAGCTCCAATTCTTAACTACTTCCCCGGCGCCGCCGTAATGATGGAGTGGGACACGCTACCTTGATAAAAGCTATTCGGGAAGCAACTGCATTTATTTTACCTCCTGTGCTATTTGCGGAGAAGAGCTGAAGAGTAGTTTGTTTTGCCTGGAATGAACTACTTTATGAATTTTAATGTGTGATATAATATTAAAAGCTAAACCAGGATTAAAGAAGATTTTTTTGTGCTAAGCTAAAATAGTACTTAGTAGAGTGAGGTATAAAAGATTTTTGTTTCCATTTTTACCTGGGGAAAAATTTCAGCTTTCGTATTTTTGAAAAGCTGTCCAAGTCAGTTCCCCTTAAGCAATAGCTTGTGTTTAGGAAAAAAAAAAATGTGATTCCAGAATTCTAATAGCTTATGTATGATAAGATGCATATCCAAGCCAACCAGATAATAAAAAAGAGCTTTTCTAAATATTTTTCAAATGAGTAATACAGACAGTTTCTTAATATTTTAAAAAGTCGTTCCTCTCACTTTTGTAAATGTTTCCTGTGTACTTCTCCGCTTTTGATTGTGTTGGCCACTAGGAAACAACTATTTCGTGTGTTTTTTTTATGATTTAAGATTTTTGCTTTTTGGTTCAAGTTGTAATTGCTTTATTAAAAAAAATTAAACCAAAGAAATTTTTAGAAACCAAATCACAGGGTTGAAACAAATGATTATAGCCCACCTCAAAGATAAATTCTTAAACATCATTTTTACACAAGGAGGAAAATTATTTTAAAAACACACTGAAACACCAAGTCTCCAAAGCCTGATCTCTTAACTATTGCCAAGCAGATCGCTACCAAGGAACTATTTCTTCCAATGCACTGGACTTTGTGCCTCCATTTCCATAACATTCAATTTTCAAAGCGATTGAAATGGCTTTTCTTTTCTCTTTCATTTAAGCAGTGAGAAAAATAGGTATTAAAAGGGACCCCATGGGGTGATCAAATCTATCCTTCTGCCTCAAAGCAAGACCACCCCAGAGCAAAGTGGCGAATCTCACCAAAGCAACTTCGTAGGCAATTTATGGTAATGCGTTAACTCTTCTGGCTCCTAAAGTGGTGTTTAGCAGATTATTGCTTCAAAGCCCTCTGTCTGTTCTAGTGGCCTCCAGTCGCTAAAATGTCTCTGTGAGTGCCCTTGCTTAGTGGAGTCCCGGAACTGGCAGGGGAAAGCTGGGAAATCCAGCCTCTGCTCTTGTGTTTCTTTCTTGCCATTTCTGTCTCTGGCCAGTGGGGCCAACCATTGGGGTCACCTGTCCTGCCTCACCTTCTGCGTTCTCAGTGGGGGCCTGTGGTCCAGCCATTTCTCAGCATTATCCTTTTCATGCTCCCAAGGGTCTGTGTAGGTGGGAGCATCTGACTGCATCCTACAGATAAAGCCCGGGTTATTATTTGACTTATTGAGCTAGAAGTTAGAAGTCAGAAGGCACTTTTTAAAAGAGACCCATCTTTATTCTTTAAGTGCAGGGAATTAAATCGCTTAGGATAACGTCTGCCTCTTTTTTGATATCAAATATCTGGGGGCAGGGTGAAAGAAACATTGCCGTATGACTAGGAGGGTATGCCATTTAATACCAAAAAATCATCTGTTTGTCTTAAAATGAGCTTCATTTTCTATTGTTCATAGTAGATGTGAGAAATGGCTCAAGACGGTAAGTTTCTAGAGAATGAAAACTTAGGTCTATAAAGGACCCTAAGAAACATGATCCTTGATGAATTATTTTGCCCAGAGAAACAGGGTCCTGCCATTTGTGGTAGGACTTTTCATTTACATTTTCATCAGTTTCCCCAATAAAAAAGCAGCTTCATCGTTCATATGTAAATTTCCCAGGCTGGTTCCAATAATTGCATAATAAAAATCAAATTCTTATTTTAAAGGTTTCAAGTTTTAAAGATTTTTTTTTAAGTTTTGAGGATTGATAATGGTATCCATTAATTTTGCTGTCGATCCTCCCCCTATATTTTATAACATTTTCCCTCTAATATCTGATTATCCTTCTTACCAAAGGCATTGACACTAATTTCTCACTCAAGATTATACATTTTGAATTTATCTGTGAAGTCACTGGTTATATATTTTGTGTAACTTGCAGTAATGTTCTCTTAAATATTGTGAAACATTTTCTTATTGTCTGGTTCCACAAGTCAAAAGGAAATAGTTATATACAGGGGTGCCAAGAAACAATGAAATAATTATACAGAACAGCTTGGACATGCACGTGTAAAATGCAACCAGCCTTTATGATAATTAAGCAAGGCACTCTACCTGTTTCATGGATGGATAGAAGATTTAAATATGCAGCTCAGCAAATGGCTTTGTTATGGAAGATCTTTTAAATGAAACATAAGAGGAAAAGGCATTAAAAAAAGAGTCTAAAATTTAAAAGGCCATAGTATGTAATAGCTATTAGTGAGTCGGTTGTCTATTAGGCACCGGGTACCCAGTGAAGATACAGCATCGTGCGTTAGGATTTTAATTGTGAATTTCCTTTGTTTAGAACCGCAATGGAAGGTAATTGGGAAACAATTTGTTTAAGGTTTTCAAGTCTTTGAAACTATTCCGTTTTCCAGAAAACTTACTTTATGGCATTATAATTCCTGGTTGTCAGCTGGCAGTTGTTGTCATATTACAGTTGCAGTCACCTGTGACAATGTGATTTCCTTAACTTAAGTGGTGTGATCTCTGGGTAATAACTAATGTTGAATGACCGCACTGTTGATCACCTTGATCATAAAAGGAGCAACAATGTCCAGTTTGGATGCTGAGCCTGAGAAGCTTCAAAACAATTTGGCCAGTGGAAAATGACAGGCATGTTCGAAATGTTTTGTAGGTGAAAACAGCTACTATTGCCACGGAGAGGAATGGGAAACCAGAGAACAATACCATGAACATTAATGCTTCCATTTACGATGAGATTCAGCAGGAAATGAAGCGCGCTAAAGTTTCCCAGGCATTGTTTGCAAAGGTTGCAGCAACCAAAAGCCAGGTAAGAGCCCCTGTTAGGCTTGGAAAACGTCTATCTGCAGTGCCTCTGAAAGTTCATTCAAAAGGGGTGTCCATGTGCAATTTGAACCTGCATCACTAAGACGTCACAGTTTCCAGGATTGTTGGCCGAGCTCTATGATAATAGTGAAGTGTTCAGATTCAGGTAACAGATCCTTGGTCGTATTTCCTCTTAACAGTCACTGTCCAGGCCACGGATTTCTCCGTCAACCCCTGAGTTAGTTAATAGTTGTTTCCAGAAGAGTGTTATAATAACATACAGGGGGTTTCTCCATCTGGTCTATTATAGCAGAACAAATAACTTGAATTACTATTATTTCATTAGTACTTAGATGACCTTGATTTCCATCCTAAAATACTACGAACACTGTAGTTTTTTGTTCTGTTCCAACACAGATATCTACAACTGTTAGGAGCACTTATTAAGCAACTGGAAAGTTTAAACAAATATATTATCATCATCAGTGAACTCTCCTTTATAAAACAGCCTGGCTACTGTCAACGTCTGATAAAATTGTGGAGTCCTAAGAGCGTTTACAATATGATGCGTCTCTAATACAATGCTTCTGTTTTTTAGCTTTCTCTGAAATTTTACCCTGGCAACATTGACACTGCTCTTTGATGGGAGTTTTGCTTGCAAAAAGGTTGTTCTTGTTTAAGTTATAGGCTGGATGAAATACTTAAGGGATATCTTGGAAATGTTATATAAAAATGATTAAACTCAAGCTGTGGACTGTAAAAATTATAGCTTTATAGGCCACATGCCTGCCTACCCTTCAATCACTGTCAAAGTGATAATTTCTACAATAATATGTTTCTTTTATTGTGAGATTCTAAACATCAAGTGCTGTTTAAACATTAAACTGGATTGTTTATGTTAGTGCCGTACTCGGCGTGTCATACATCAGGCCACCGTAATCTCTCATGGAATGTAAAATTCTGTCATGAATCATGGCTTGTATATCGGAAATTACTGTAATTTTGATTGGAAATTACAGGGCTCTTGAAATGTTTCTAATTATGATAGAATGTTAGAGCCGCTTCAAACCTGTGTGCTCCTTCAGATGTTTGCATTTACATGCCAAGACTAGGCATTAAGAAGAAATGTCCTTTTCTCACGTTGCCCCTCACCCACCCACCCTGCACCTTCTTGTTTTGGCTCTTTAGTCTAATTAGGATGAGGCTCTCATAGTTAAACATATTTAATCTTGCCTTTCTTTCTGATTCTACATCTCTTCTGACCTTTCCAATTGAATTATCAAGAATAACAGACTGTCTTCCTAAAAGGCCTAATATTTGCCCCAGATCTCCAGCACAGATAAGCAGAGAAACTTGACCTGTACTGTTCTGATAAGGGTCAAGCCTTACAACCAAGAAACAAAACTAAGTATTAAAACTTTTTGATAACTTGGCATCTGCCGTCTAATAACCAGCATCCTCCCTTTCCTTCTGACACAGCACAGCTCCTTATGGCTATAGCAGCTTTTGCGCCACCTTCATTCTTTCGTTACGTTATCCCCAGTTCTCCCCACCTGAGCTGAGTTTCTGATTTTGGAACTCTTCAGACAGTGGCAGAAGTTGGTTGATAATGTCATGTGAGTGATGTTCTGGAATTTTTTTATTTTTATTTTTTTTTAAACATCCTTGCTCTTTGGACCCCTGTCCTGCAAAGCTCCCCCTGAGTCACTCTCAATCAATGATGTCAGTTGGCAGCTTCTGTGTATCAGCCATGCCGGTGTGTTCCCCAGCACCCCCAATGCTGCTAGCTCACCTCCCCAGTTCTGCTTGAAAGAGAATCCCAGGGACCAATGGTAGACGATTTGGGTCTAGGAAACTGTGAACTTTCAATCCCTCAGGTGGTTTAGTCCTCGCTTCTCATTTTACTGTAACTTCATTCTAAAGCTTTCTCTTAGTTGTTCCGTGTAGACGTTGGCACTACCCTGTTTACGAAAATCTAAAGATCAATGGTTATGGAAAAATAAGGCAGTCCCCAAACTCTGTGTACCCCTGACTCAACCAGGGAAGGTGGGTCATTGACTTAAGTTCTCTTCTCCTGCCATGATTTTTGTGAAGGAAACAGAAAAACTAGAAAACAAGTGAAAACCGAAAGAACCTTCAAATCACACTGACCTTCTTCATGGTTAAAATTCTTAGCTTGCCAAAGAATTATTTATACTTGGATAGTGGTGCCGAGGTTCATCAGAATGAGGCGGGGTTCCCCCCCACAAAGGAAACACGTGGACAGGGGGCGGAACTAGCTAGAACCACTCAGTAGGACTCAACTGGTCCAGCCCCATCTGCTTCTGATTCTCTGTGTTGGCTTAACATTCATCACCTTTTTTGTGCTAGACCCCATGCCTCATAGATTACGTGCATTTAGTTTGCAGAGTACCTCTGTGAACTACAACATTGATTTCCTCATTTTACACATGAGGGGCACTTGGCTAAAACGTAGCAGAGCCAACCCCAAATTCTCTGCCTCTCCCCTGCTATTTTAGTGTCTCCTTAGGGTCCCAGGCAACATCAGGACCAAAGTTAGCCCCTCGTCCAGGAAAGAGGAATTCAGGATGCTGGACTGATTGATAATAGAAATGGGTGGGGACTTTCCTCTCTTCATTGACCTACTCATGGAATGTGGATTCTGCCAACATGGAGCCCTTAGAATGGAAGCTTTTTCACACCCATGTGGGGCTGAGGTACATGGCAGAGAACTCAGGGGGACTGTTGTCCAGGCTCTGTCACCTATGTTAAAGTTTTGGGAAATGATTTAACCTTTTGGAGCCCAGGATTGCTTTTAACGTGGGAGGTGGCCCCATGCTATCCTGTATGCAGAGGAGCTTTGAAATGTACAGCACTGTACACAAACAGAATATGTCTTATAATGTGCTAAAGCAAGAGGCTCAGAGCTCCACGCAGAGGGACTTATTTATTATCTATTCACATATCTCACATACCTTTCATTTTAAAGCTTTAGGTAGATCCCCTGAATGGCAGGCAGCATAATTATTTTTAAGAGATAGTACAGCCCCATAATGTTGTGGAACCAGACACATCGGAATTGCGGTCTGCAGTGACTAATGCACAAAATATTTTCAGTAAAAGAAACCAACTCTGCAGGTCCCACCATTTCACATGTATTATATTATCTCTCCTCTTCCATGAGTAATAGAAATGAGATTGTTTTTAACGCTAATAGAAATGTCTGGATAAAATATGCAAGTGCAAACTGAAGGTAGGCTACTTTTTGTGCTTGGGTAGGAAAGCAGACTAAGGCAAACTTTAAAAAGATGATATCCTTTAAACATAATGCGAATAGCTACAAATGAATACACTTTATATTCGTGGTATTCAAATCAGCAGCCGTTTTTTCCAAGTGAATCATATTGGAATTTTATCAAACATTTAGGCTGATAACATTCAAATAATTATGAGAGCAGAATTCGCTAATTTTACTGTTTAAAAAAAAATAGTTGATTTGGGTAATAACCATTACAGTATCAAGGTTCAGTTACTGTTCATTGGTTATAGTGTTTTCATATGGGAGATGGAAATGGAATTTTTTCCTTAATGGTGGCAGATGTTGGAATCTAATTTTATTCCATGGCAAACCCCCTGAGAGCTCTGAGACTTAAGGTGTACGTCCAGCAAGGGGACATTAGCGGCGCCGTAGGCCTTGCCTTGTACATCGAATTGTTACATTGATTTTCATGTTTGCAGAGGTGGAGCTTGCAGATAGAGGAATGCAGTCAGAGGAAAGGGCTTTCACAGAGCGGCTGTATCTGCACCGCCACTTGCATTTAGCAGATGATCTCTCTCCAGTGCTTTATTGAACAGGATATTTCTTTTAGGTAAAGCAACTAGACTATGTAAATTCTGTCTGACTGCACGTGCTTTCAGGAGAATCTTGTGCAATCTCTCTCTGGTCCTGGAGAGTTACTGGACCCTTTGGCAGCCCCAACTTCAACTGGTTGAGAGGTGGTTTTTCTCACTGTAAAAAGAATTTCTGCCCTCTATGAAGATAGCAGGCTCAGTAGAAGGGACCAGATCATTCAAAGCCTTTTGCTTTCTTCCATCTACTTTTCAGACACCTTTGTCATTGAGACTCAAGACCTTTAGGATGGGAGAGAAAAAGGAGGATGGAGGAGGGAGAAGAAAGAGCTTTAGTCCTCTTCGCGCTCATAGGTGGGGGAAAAAAAGGCATCTTTTTGACCTTTGGATTTAGAAATTCTCAGGTGGTGATTGGAATGGCTTAAATACAAGTGAAATGTGATAAGTCCCAAATCAGTGGGGTTAGAAATAAGGCTAAAGATGTAATTTTCATTGCTGGTTATAGGAATGTACAGTGATAAAATCCTGGGGGCAAAAAATCACGGAAACACGACTGCCTTCTGAATTCTAGCCTGTCAGTGAAGGCATCTTTTATTTTGTTAGAATCGAATTACGCTTCACGGAATCTACACTTTGAAGCTCTATGCTGATTCATTCTCTTGGAATGTTCATGTAACAGACTTTGCTGCAGCACGATTTCACCTGGGTAGCCTCCGATTTCAGATATACAGGAGGCCCCTGCAGATCTGAGAGTCACAGTCCCTGTTATTTCTAGTGTCCCACGCTCACCTAGCAGCCCGTGGGAAGATCTTTACACCGTGTCCTCAGAGCCCCTTCTCTTGGGCTAAGAGAGTGTGTCCTTTAGCCAGGATCTAAGGAGAGAACTGCCTCTTCATGCATTTTTCGTCTAGTGCCTAAAACACATATTTTATTTATTATTTTTTTATTTGTTTTACTAGGGCGAGGAGACCCTGGGGAGATTCAGGTTAGGTTTTTCCGGATCAGTTTCCTTGTAGGAGGCAGAGGCAAGAGGAATGCTTGGGGGGCGATGGAGAGGAGAGAAGACAGCCCAGCCTGCTGCATCGCTAGACCTGCTAGTGTTCGGTGTAACCCACAGTTGGAGAGACCCTAGTAGGTCCTTCTTGTTCAGAGAGATGTTGAGTCCCATCCGTCTCCTGTTCAAGGTGCACCTGTGCTGGGAGCCAGCTCTACAAATCTCTTCTGTCTAAATCTCGCGCATCCGTTTTGGATTTAGTTTTCTGCAGTGAAGACCTGTCTTTATGGCTCTAGTTGATTGCTAAACAGGACTATTAAAATTAATGGCTTTAAGTACATAAACATTGACATAGTCTAGCAGTTTAAAGGTACGTGATTGTATGTTATGTGACGTTTTAAGAAGAAAATGTGTGAATCTGAATATGAGCCCTCTTCACATTTATGTTATAAAAACAAGCACATGTTTTAATTAATCTAGGTTTTGATCAAGGAAGTTCGTTCTTATTACATAGAACACTTACTTGCCCATTATATTTTTGGCTGAAAAATCATGCGAAGGGGTGGTTTCCCCTTAGAGACTTGATATTATCTATTTAAACATGTTGAACCGAAAATGTTTAGTTACCTTATTGCCACCTTCAAATCATTTAACAATTTCTTTTGCTCTGAAATTTAAAATTAAGTAACAAGAATCGTGTAAATATATCTTCCTCATTCTCCCATTTAATAAGTCCACTGGAACGCCTATAGTCATGACTCATTAAGCCCAGTTTCTCCATCTTAAAAAAAAAATCATAAGAAAATTTTAGTCAAGATTTGGAAAAAAAAGCAGATTGTGAATATTGAGCCAGCCCTCTAAAAAGGATCATCATGTGAAGAAGTCCAAGGAAGATTGCCACAGGAGTGACTCCCTTTAAAGCAGACCAGCATTGTGCATTTTGAGTATACCCATTACGTATCTATAGAATTTACTTTAATCTGAGGCCACTTTTTGTCCTCCAAATGTAGTATAAGTTGGAAAGTGTGGACTCAGAATATCCTACAGAAGTATTTTTTGGAGGCTGTTCTGTAATCAGCTTTGACAGTTGAAAAGTTAATTCTTTAGGACAGAATCCAGTATCTACAGAATGGGAATAGGGAGGAGATGAAACCAGTGGGGTTTAGCACTCAGAAGGAGTGAATTTCAAAACAGAACAGCATTCGGTTTAAACTCAGCCCATAACTGTAACACTGAGAAAGTTCTTTAACAAACTACCAAGTTAAAAGACAAAGTGTTTTCTCAGAAGTCTCAACAGTTGTCTTTTATGGTTTGGGTAGTAAAGGTGGGTTTTATTTTAGCTTTATCTTCTTTTTCTCTCATATGAGAAATGAAAATACAGGCCCTGTGAAATGAATGAGCTATGAAAATGCATTTATGCAAAATGACAATAGAAAAATACCTCTGGAAGAAACTGCACCATTAAAATTTCACATCAGTGGAAGGTGCTAAGAGAGGAATGGGAGCTGGCAGTAGGTATTGAATATAGGATTTTTTGGCCCTGCCAAAAGAATGCTTCTTCAATATCTTAAAAAGTAACCTGTGGAGTTCCCTTGCGGCACAGCAGATTAAGGATCTGGCATTGTCGCTGCAGTGACGCAGGTTCAATCCCTGGCCTGGGAATTTCCACGTGCCATGAGTGTGGCCAAAAATGGGGGGAAAAAAAGTAACCTTTGAGATTATTTATTTTCATAAGTTATTTTCATAAGTATACTTGTTATGCTTTTCCACACACAGTTCTTTTGCATGACAGAATGACACAAAATCATAAACTGCCCCTTTAAAATATATATATGTATTATGTGTATATATATATATGTATATATATATATGACATTAGTAGAAACACAGCGATTTTATAATTTATCATTAAATACCTTGTAAAAAAATATAAGCTCCAATCCACTGGTGGTGTTGTCATATGATTGCTAAATTGATGAAGTCCTTTTTCTAAGTCTTAATCTACTTCCATTGTACGGTAATAGAGAATCTACTCTCCTTTGATTTTTTGATTCAGCCATTCCAGTGGTCTTTTGTGTATTTATTTATTTTTTTTAACAATTCCCTTTTCAACCAGTATGCTTCAGGAATTGGGTTGAAACACACTGTTTCATAAACTGCCAGCCTCCTCGGCCGCCTCAGTGCCTCTGATTCTGTAAATCAGATCATAGGCAGCATGCTGTCATATAATAAGGTGTCTGATCCTTATTACCAGTTTGTTGATGCACAGACTCCTTCAAATTGACCATTGCAACACATGGTTTCCCCTGAAACTAGCTGTGATAATTAGCGTGGTTCTAATGAGACAGAATGTCACTGATCTTGTGCTGAACTGTCGCGTATCGACGCTGCGGATGGGAACTGTCAGAGCCTGCCATCTGTGACAGTGCTTGGCATATTCCGGTGGCAAGGTAGAGCGTGCTCAATAAAGTCTCTTCAAACAAATGGCCCTTTTCTTGACGAGGGCTTCTGTGTTCTGTTCGACTTGAAGAATGTTTGCCTCAACTTTGTTCTACGCCCAAACCCATTTTGGGATCTGCATGCGAATAAATATTTAAACGTCTGTTTTGTGTTCCCTAAGAGAAGACTCTTTTGTTTAGCAGGTGAATTTTAAGTGACATTCCTTCCCCTGGTTTTCCCTTTTTTTTTCTCTTTCCTTTTTTTCTCTTTTTTTTTTTTTTTGCCTCTTCCAGTGGCCCTGTATTGTCAATTAAAAGTAAAGTAGTCGTGGAAGATATTTTTTCCCCCAGTTTTCAAATTGCTTTGTTTAAAAGAGATCTGTTGGGGAGTCGAACTGGCTCGTCGTGGTGGAGCAGAAGGATTTAGCAGAGAGAGCAGGGAAAGGAGAGAAATGGTTCAGAATGTGTCTAGGAATACAAAAGTTGAGTAGCAGAATGAAAATGGACAGGACAGTTAGATCTGTAGGCTCCGGAGAAAAGTGGAGTTTTTTTTTTTTTTTTTTTTTTTGGTAGAGTAAAAGTCCAGCGCTGCTTATCATTCCAAAATATGCTTTGTTGCTTTTTATTTCCTCCTCTCTGGCAGACCACACAGGGCTTGTTCTGAAGAACATTTTCACTAATCTGATCAGGCAGCCAAATACGCCGGGAAAACTGCTTTAATGATCCCACTAATTACCTCAAGTCAATATGAACTGTATTATTAGACTGAGGGAAAATATTCCATTAGGTCTCCCCCTTGGGAGTTTCTCCGCTTTGTGATGTCACCGAAGCCTTCACCCTCTCGCTTGTAATTAATTTTATTTACACACGCAGGCACGCACAAGGTCACACCTGCACAACCGGCGCTGGCCAGGGAGCTTGTGGCACTCCGGCTTAATCAGATCTGTCATAATTACCATTCTGCATGTTTCTGACACACGCTGTGAAATATTTCAATTTAACTGCCGCTACCAGCACAACCAGATGTAGTGTGAGTGTGGCTGCATTGGAAATATTATTCCTCAGGATAAACTCTCTCCTCCTCCTCTTTTCCTCCCCCCCCCTTTACAGCTAATGTAGCACAGAAGCTGATGGATCCTGTAAATCTTGAATGCAGCGCTAGATTGATAACAGGCGATTAGACAGTTTAACCACAAACAGCTTGTTCATTTTTCACAAATGAAAACCACATGTGGTGTAACTAAAATTTCAGGCCCTGTTTTTTTTTTTTGTTTTTTTTTAAAGAGTTGGGGTACGTCTGTGTGTGTGTTGAAGATGTGCTTAAATAAAAATAAAATACAGTGGAAAGAAGTGAAGTGTCTAGAAAAATGGAGAAGTTGCCTAGTTTTTTTCTAGGTGATTTTATCAAAAGCATCATCAAATTCCATGTTTTCACTTTCACCGAAACTTGAATGGGAAAAAGATGGTATTCCCCAGTTCCTTTTCATTTTTCTGTGCACCTTTTTTTCTGTTTTGGATGGAAGGGATAATATCCCTTTAGTCTCTGCCTTTTTGTTCTGTCAGTGTTAAACCTTTTATTTGAACGTAAATTCTGATAGATTGTCTATAGTGGGCGTATGTGTTTTCTTTTTAAGTATAGTTTCTCTTATTTTTGTTAATGAAAAGTTTTTGGACTAAGCATGATGATCAAATCCCAGGCAATCCCCAAACAACAGTGGACCCAATCAGAAAATGTATTTCCCAGAGAGATGTGTTGATTTGCAGAATCGGTTTGAAAGGTAGAGTTGAAAACCAGTGAATTCTGTTTCTGCAGAAATATTGGAGATAAACCAGCAGAAAGTTCAAGCGCTGTAGATAACCATATAAGGTCAAAGTTATCACCAGTCTCCAAAGAATCCAGCCATAAAAAAATTAAAGTGTTGGAGCCATAAGAAGGCAAATAAGCTGGTGGAAAACTAAAATTAAGAGGGAAAGAAATAGGATCAGTGGTGATTTAGAATCATACCTCTAGAGAAGGTTCACAACCATCCACTTTAGAGAACATTGAAAACATAGATTGAGCTAGTTAAATGTCTTTTAATGCCAAATAAAGTATATTCTTTTTCTTTTTATCTTTATTTTTGTTTTACTACTGAAGTTATGAGCCTCATTTGGAAGCTCCCTAACATTCTGTGGTGACTCCTATTATCTAGGTCTGGTAAGAGGTACCATTTCCCATAGAACAGTGAAGTTTTCCCGTTTGTTTCCTTTCTTTAACCATTTCCCTCTTCCTTATTTTCTTACATTTAAAAATAAAAAATTCCCAGTTTTTCACTGTTTTAGTGTTTGCTCCATAATATCTCCCAACTTGGAAATCTAGCATTTTTCTTCCTATTTGTACTTTCTTCTGGCTTGAATATCACTTCAAAGGAAAAGAACGTATTTTTGCCTCTTAGTTGGAAACCCTCTTGCATCTCAGCTGCTAAGCAGTTCAGTGTGGTTAATAGCAAATCATTAGGTCAGTTTCTTCTAACAGTCTTAATTTACCTTTACAGTCCTTTTGTAAGATGCTGTTACTGTGGAAAATTAGATTCAAGCCTCCCATCACCTGTCACAACAGTGATTGCTGTTGAGTACAGATATGAACTCAGAATCCATCTTAACACAGAAGTGAAAGCACTCATCGCTAATCAGTGAGATCCACCCACTGTGGCTGCTGTCACATGTATTTTAGGATTCCCAAGGAGAGGTTTGATATCCATAGAATAGTTGCATGGGGATGAGTCCAAGAAATGAGAAAAGCAAAGGTAAAAAAAATTGCAGCTTTTGACTTTGTTGCTACCTCTCTTCCTTTAAATGACCCTGAAGGTTTTAGACAGCTGCTTCAGGCTAGGTTAGGGATAAGCCAGGATACAAATCGCACCACATTTTACAGTCTTTTATAAAACTTGCCACTTAAAGGAACTTTGACTTGTTTCTTTGTAAGTGAAAGATTTCATTTATCACCTGAAAAATCATCCCCGGCTTTCCACGTTTGCTAACTTTAGTTTTCATGTGTGAGGATTTCTTTGTGACTCAGCACACCTGCTGATGCAAAAGGGAAGAGAAAAGAGAACCAGAGAAAAAAAAAATGGAGACGAAGCACTGTTTAGAGATGCTGGGATGTGTATGGAGTATGTATAGAGTTTGAGACTATTCAGTATTTTGAGTATGAGGAAAGAGAATGTCTTTCCATTGAATTTAATGAGACTACAAGAGTCCCATTATTCAAAGAAAACGTTATCATTTTCTTCATGGACCCTGCTAGGTCCCTGTGTAATGAAAGGACAGTTTTCGTGTATCTGTTAGCAAGTCCTCTGTTGTAGATTCCATAGAAAAATTTACAAGCTTGATCCCGCCTCTCAGCTCAATCCACCTTCTTCAGCCACTCTCTCCACTGCCCTCAGACCCTTAGGAAAATGAGAATGTACGGAAAGGAGAAGTAGCTTCTTTGAATATTTCCGCTGTTTTCTCTTAGACCCACTGTCTGCACTTTTCATTGGCATTGTTGAAGTCATCGATATTGTTTATAGTGTCCCTTATGTTTTCATTCCAAGCTGAAAGGAAGCGGAAGGCATGGTTGTTAATTATCTACAGGAGACAGAAATAGCGTTGATCGGCGAACTCACATGTGGTTTATGTAACGACCTGTGTATTAACTTCGTCTTTCAGAGAAGGCATTGAAGATTGCAAAGAGTCGGGGTCCCAGTTCTACTTCTACCATGTTCTGTAGCCCCAAGCAAGTTGCTTGACCTTTTAAACCCCTAACTTCCCCTTTAGGAAGGTGAAATTGGTTGGGTCAGACAGTGTCTAATGTCCCTGGCCGTTCCAGGTTCCGTTAGTTTGTTGTTGAAACGGGTGCACAAGTGTGAACGAGGATGCTATTTTGATTGAAGGTGCTGCTGACAGGTGCGTTAGTCTGGGAATGAGTCACAGAGGAGGTAAGGTTTTGAATCATGGAAGAGCTTAGTTTGTGGGAACCAAGTGCTATTTGGGGGGATCTAGAGCCCCAAAGGATTATTTATGAGTGGCATATAGTGAGGAGAACTGATTGCTTAGAATCCAGGGTATGAACTCGGTGTTACGTAGTGTGAAATGAGCTGACGATTGATAGGATCTCCTCTGAGACTTGTTACTAGAAAAGTGGAAGGTCATCCTCTCGTTAGCAGGGACCTAGCAGTCAGTACAGCATGGAGAGGAGGTGAGCTTTGTTCAGTTGGGGGTTGGGGTTGGGCTCTCTGCGGCGGGGTAGTGGTTGCCAATACCATATAAGACAAAGTTTACTGAAGAGTTCCCTCCTTTCACGCGTCTTCGTGGGGTTTTTAACTGATGCCTGAAAGCCCACCTTTAACTGCTCGTTTTGGTGGGGTTGATAAAAGTCCTTTAGGAAAGGATAGCACATCCAACAGGAAAGAAATAGACTCAGTCCTTGAGAAATCACAGGTTTGGCTGAGGTTGGTGAAATGGGGAGTAGACAAGGAAGAGGAAAGAGGAGGCAGGGAATGACAGCTGATTGGAAGGAATACCTTGAAGCCTGTATTTGCAGATGCATAACTTTGTACCTGTGGCATTTAATAGCTGCTGAGGAACGCCCTTCCCCAAATGTCTCCGTTAAATATTTACCCACTTTACTTATGGCACCAACACTAGATTGCTTGTCAGGGTGTTACTCGGCTGGTTCACTGATGGAGTATTTGGTGGTTTAAATGAAATGCAGATTAGGTGAAAATAAATTACTTTCAATATGGTCAAGGAAGTGAAGGCTGTAAATAAAATATACATTCACAAACAGACAAATGCTATTAGGAAATCCAGCTCCGTCCATGCCAAGCTGTTAGTATCTAAATTGCCTTCTTTCTTCCTGGCTTGCAATTAATTTTGCTTGTGTGTTTGGAGATTGGGGGAAGGGTAGTAGCCTAATGGGTAATGATTTTATTTTAGTATTTTGATTAAAGAGACTAAATAACTTGGACCCTGGGTAACCATAAGGACTAAAGCCTTATCCATCAAGCTTAATTTCTAGGCAGAAAGTTGTGTTTGTATTTTTGGATAAATTTAGCGTTGAACTGTATACAATATAAAGTGATGAGATGGTTATGCGCTCATTTTCTACCCATCCCCCCTTCTTTTACCATCTTTCCTATGCATTTTCTTTTCTTTCTTTAATCCTTTGACTAACTTCTTTCTGCCCCGCTCACAAATCTTCAAGATGTATCCTGTATAACCATTTGATCTTTTGAAGAGGTGAAGAGAGGAAAGACCTACCGTTATTTGATTTCTGCTGGTTTCCCAGTGTTTGCAAGCCCCCCTCCCTGTGTCATCCCACACACACTCATACAGGCAATAATTCCATTCCTTTCCCTGCTTCCATCCTGTATCTGCCCTGCTGCTTTATCTTCTTCTACTGAGCAACCCAGGTGTCTTTGGCGAAAAAAAAAAAATGTAGGTATTCCTCTCCTGGCAGGTAGACATTTCTCAAAGGATACTCTTGAGTATCTTGCTTACCTTTATAGTTATTGGAATGGTATGAAGTTAAGACTGTGGGTGCTTTCATTACACAGAGGTTGTAAACCCGTTTACTGAGTTTATAACAGAACCAGAAAGAAACACAGAGATGTATATAAGTGGTAGTGCAGTTGTCAGTCAGGACATTTTAAGCTATAAAACTGTTATTTTGTGAATGAATCTCATCCAGAGCTAAAATGCATAAAGCAGATAAAAGTCTTCCACCATTTTGACTGACTTGAGGATTGGGTGAGGGTGGGGCCTTTGCATCAGCACCCTGGCCTGCACATGTACACCTAGGGTGCTGCTGAAGCTGCCCTGGTGGAAACCTGGGGCTCCTCAGGACATAGCCTGGCAACAATGAATTAGTGATTAACTGTTTTCTTTTTTTTCTTAATGAATTTTATTTCAATTATAGGTGTACAAAAATCATCACAAGTCAATTTGCGTCCCAAGCCCTCAGTGCATCCCCCCACCCCCCAGATTGTCTTCTTTGAAAAACCAAAGGTTTTCCAAAGTCTGTGAGTCATTGTCTGTTCTGTAAGAAGGTTCATTGTCTTTTTAGTTTCCACATGTAAGCGGTAGCATTGGGTGTTGCTGTCTAATTGTCTGACTGGTTTCACTTTGCATGATAATTTCTAAGTCCATCCATGTTGCTATAAATGTTGGTAATTCGTTCCTTTTAATGGCTGAGTAACATTCCATTGTGTGTATGTACCATATCTTCCCTATCCACTCTTCTGTTGATGGGCA